>JAPYZJ010000388.1:0-46852 GCA_030522765.1 Ophioninae sp. B BG-2022a
AATTTTTCCATACATACCCCTTTGCCTCTTTTTTTGCCATTTTTCAAGTGAACTTTCCGGAAAAACTATAAGAGATATCGATATGATTCCAACGCCATTGTTTAAGTCAGGCAAAAACCTTTTCCAAACACATCAAATAAATCTCCATCGCATAGAAGAAGCCTACTCTATGACCTTTTGAAATATCGTGATTTCTGAGATTCTGGAAAAGTGGCCAGAGAAGACGAAAAAATTTTTTTTTCGTTTTTACACTCTCAAATGGGTCTATTTGATCGGACATTTTCCGCTGATTACGAATATGCTGAAAATTTTGCCGAAAGTGCAAAATTATACTGGTGAAATGCGAAAAACCTTTCTAGAATATTTTTTCGAAATTTTTCCCTACAAATGGAGAGTTCAATGCGAACCAAATTGTGGACTCATCTTCAACGTATAAAAATACATCATCATGGACTTACGATATGACATGAAACGTCTAAATATAATAATTATTTCGAGCCTAAGTCCGCTGAAGGGGCGCGCCTGATTGGCTGCCTATAAAAATTAACAACAATTAAGGGGTTGATCCGGGAACCATACATGCTTGTATCAATCGACTTAGAATTTCAAGCCCAACTACCCATCTCACCGATGACATTCTTACGTAGGACACCCCGTATAGTAGGTGGGCTGGTATAGAAATGTCCAAAGTTCATTTATGGAAACTTAGTTAACCACGACTTCTTGTAGAAGTTTCAATAGCTGGGGTACACTATTGCTCCCAGACGCGAGAGTACGAACCCCCCCCTACTGTCCCGATACTCCATCCATAAACCCTCACATTCCTCCCCAGAGGTAATAATCTCACCGGAGACTCGTTCTATGCGATTCCAGCTAATAAAGTTTTCACTGCAGTTTTGTATTTAGTCGGCTTGCGAGACTTTGCTGAAAGTAGTCAACGGTGCTTCTCTATTTTTATGGACTTGCGGGAAAGAAAGTAAATATGAAGAATAAAGATTATGTAAATGGTTGAACGAATCGAGGAAGATGTGTCAGTAGAACGGTTGAATCCCTCTTCATTTTTCGTCTCGTATTCTGATTTTTTTCAGCCTAGGTTCACTGTTATTTGCAGTCATTACTTTTCCACCTAAATAAACTCTGTAACCTCTTTGAGGATGTTTGCAGACAAAAGATTGATGAGCTTTGTAGATTGTAGAAAAAATCAAAGGCAGATCTGAATCGTCGTGATTTGATTGAAATCCCGTTCGTTCACGATTCAATCAGAGACCACTGTGGAACGATTTGTTGATCACAATGCTATCATTCAGAACATGATCGATCCAAAACAATCCGTCCACCGGTTCTTGCAAATTCGATTGAAAAAGAGGGGGCTGGAAAAATGGAGTTTGTTTGGGTTTATAATCATCAAAAAAAAGAAGGCTAGAAAAATTGAGTCATAATTGTAGTTTCCAGTCGTCCAAGCTTGCATCGATCCACGCCAGGCCACCAAGACAGATTGCCGTAAAAGTCGACGACCTTGAAGGTATCAAGCAATTAGATCTTTTTCGATTGCACGTCTACGCCAAAGCCTAGAATTCAAGCTTGAGGATCCATAACCTCAAAGCTCGTCAATAGCAGACGAGAAATTGTTTATACTTGTTCACTAGACGTTTGCCACGGTTGGTAGGAACAATAGACGGAATTGCTCGTGTGTAACTTGTCGCTAGTGGTCCCCTGGGTATCCAACAAAATACCACTGGAACACATTCGCATACCTAACCTTCTCGCAACTTCGCGACAATGTATTCCATTTTGTATCTTCTACGCTAGGGCGACTGATACATATATACACGAGTGGGTGCAGGATTCCCTTATGTGTACAAGCGGATGTGAAATTTCCGGTTTGCAATGCCTCGAGGCATCGGTTAACATTGGCCAAGTTTAATATTACTATCAGAATATCGTCATAGTTGCCACACTCTTCCATCCTTCCCTCTATCTCTCTCTCTCTCTTTCTCTCTCAATAAGGTTGGAGTCGTACCAACCGCGAGGTTAGAGGTTAGTTTGCTCGTTTCTCCAGTTTTGTGGAATAGCAAAGGGCAAGGGAGGCTTGCGAAGAGACAGCGGTGCAGGAAGCATAGTTGCGTCAATTTTGGAGAAATAGGAATAGTGAAATACGAAGCGGGGGGGGGGGTTGAGTAAGAGGAGAGAGGTACGGAAACTGCTACGTCACGCTCCCCCTTAAACTTTCACAAACCCCTGTGTCGTAAAAGAAAAATACGTCACAGTCTACCCAACTTGCTCGATCGTTCCGCTGGAATCGCAGACATCTGGCTGATACATGCCAAAACCCAAACCCATCAAGCTCCTCTCTCACCATCCGTTTCTTGGGTAAAACGAAAAAACCAAGTGCCTGAGAAAACAACTAGGGCATGTTTTAGGACTTTTGATTCCTGGTGGATTTTTGTGGTTAAGTTTTCATGTGGGGTTCACAAGATGACTGCTACCTGGGTACACTCTTGTGATCGTTGACGGTTCGGACGAAAAGTGTTTTGTAGAAATGGCAACTGGAGTTATGGGAGATAAATGACGAAACGACTTTGGTGTATCCACTTTACCTCGTATTTTCCATTTCGTTCGATGTCTCTTTCTCTCTCTTTTTCTCTCTTTCCATCTTTCTTACTCTCTTATTTCACTTGTTCCATCGGCAGTAAATTTCTCGAAGCCTCTTTCCACGGCTATAACTTTAAGGGAGACACTTTTTTATAGCGGAGCATTCACCTGCTGCTTGATTTCACTTCAATTTAGATTTGAGATTCTCTAAGCAAGTTTTGTTATACAACGCTCCGTGATATCTGATTGTCTAACTCCAGGTCAATTTCTGGTTGAACTGTTAGGTGCGGATGATGGAGGCATGGAAAAGCAGAAAACACGAGTTTGTTGAAAAACACAATTGATCGTACCTCGTAATCTCATCTACTATAGTATTTGTTGCATTTTATCACTGATTGGACTATCCAACCAACCAGATAATATGTATCTGTGTTACATCTAGCCAATTACATTAATCGAGTTATTTGGCGTTCCACAATCGTCGGTTTTTTACCTACTTTTTTTATCGTCGATCAAATTATTGATCCACCGTCTGCGTTTTAATAATTGAATTCCGTTATTTACATAACCCGATTAAGTGTCTGACCTACTGTTTGGTCTTCATTTATCGTCTTACATTATTCACGCCATTTTTTGTTCCTGAAAATCCGAAAAATTTACCAATTATCTGCTTTTTATAAATCGAGTTATTTTACCAAATATCTCCTTCAACAATTCCGTAGTATCGGAAAATCTTGTTCATTCAATTTCGTTGGAATTGGAATAATCGATTCGATCTAATTGCGATGGCCTATGAGCCAAAAGGTGAAGCGCTTTAATTTTCTTCAAGGCACCTGGTCACTTTGAACTCTGGAAAAATCGATATATTCAAACAAAATAATGATAAGGTCGAAAATATGAATCAGTAAATTTTTACTTTTTTATAAAACGTCAGAAAGGCTTTTAAAAATAACGTAAATAAATTTCCCTTAAAGATATTAAAAATGACGGTGTATTTTATTCCTGCTTACATTTTCCGTTATTACATTTCCACGGAGACCCTCCGAACGATACCCTCGGTCGTTATCCCACCTGTTACTCGATCATGTAGCAACGGAAAAGAGTGTTTATTCGTGAATGGTATCGCTACAACGTAGCGTAGAAATTTTCTTTTGGATTTCTTTTTAGTAAGAAATTGATTCTTAATGATCCAAAAGAACGTATATTTTTATGAAATGTATTGTATATAAAAAACAATTTTATTGGATATCGATGTTTTCATTGTAAAATGAAAAATAAATATGAAAAATTGAAATATGATTAAAAACTAAAATCCGAGAACTCAAAACGTGATAATTATTATTACTACGTGATAACTACTGAAATGTAATTTCTTATTCGTGCTTGTCCTACATATAAACTTATTGATGGTCGTCTTTGGACTGTATCCGTTGTTATAATTTTAATCAAATACCAATAACCATAAAATCGAACGGAAATACTATTTTTGAAACGATATCGCATTTTCTGTAGTATTGCGGTGCAGGACCAGATTTCATGTTACTTGGATATTCTAGCGTGAACTTCGGATCTATTTTATTTTCGTGTTCCATCCTCGATACTTTTTTTAAACGCCGAGGCAAGGAGTATCTGCAGATGACACGAATGACGTTGATATGTATACCGGTGACAATGGAAAAACCAATATTTTCAGTACCTGTTATAATAATCATCAACATTATTACCGGTATATTTCTTGAAGTTTTTCATTGCAACCACCCACTCGCGGATGTTGAAGTAATTAGCGAGTGGAATAATTCGAATACTCGTTAAACCACGAGTACTGTCGTTGGATTTCAATACCGTTGATGCAAAAGAGGCACCAGCAGAATGCTGACGTAAATGCGAGGAGAAACCGTACAAGGGATCAACACAAATGCGGCTCGAAAGTAAAATAACCAGAACGAGTATAATTAGACCGGAGGAGCAAGGTGTGTACCACTGTACCTAGATGCATTTTATCTCATCACCCAACGAGTCGTTATTAAGTATGAAATAATTCCGCAAAAACAAACTTTCTATAGTTGAAAACGTAAATTTGAATTTTTGACTTGACATTGGGTATGTTCCAACTCGAATATTCTTTGCCTGACTACTGACTAGTGTGTGTCTAATCTTTTTACTGGATCTTTCTAATCGCAATTTCGACTTGCCAGTAATCAGTCGTAAACTCTGTACCCGGTTTCCGGTCTGAACTCGGCGTTCAGCCTCGGAGATACTGATACAGAAAAAAAAAACTGGAGACTTGAGATATTTCCACCTGCGCACAGAACACTCGTCCAATAATGCTCGAGGGCTTTTCTTTAATTCATTTTTTCTATCCTGTAACAAGTATCGCGTGTCCGGAAGGATTTGTATCCCATCTCGTGTTGCATATGCCTGCGCAGCCGTTCGGTCCAATTTACTCTACCTTCACATCGCGGGTGGCCCACGAAACAAATTTTATATCAATTACTGTGTTTGTTGAATTTTTTTTCGAAGGTTTTGAATTTTACTGTATGAACGTGGATGTTTTTTGGAGAACCTGGATTTTGTGGGTACTTATCTCTTGTTTTGACGGAACTGCTTCGTTTCGTAAACTTCCATATTGTTTCTGAAAATTCTACAATTTTGTTTGGGTTTGAACTTTTCTGGAATCTTTGGAATCTGGAACTTTTCTGGAAAATTCTGAACTTCTGAACTTTTTTCTGGAATATATTTTTTTCTAACACTTTCTAACACTTTTTTAACGCGGATATTTTTTAAAGGAAGATTAAATATGAAAAACGTAACTTTTACACAAATAATAAAATGAATCCTTTTGAAATGCAAGGGTTTTGTGTAACCGCTCTATTCGAAACAAAAAAAAAATTCTTTTCGTGTTTCATGTTGTCAAATATGCACCTGTTCCAAGTGAAACACTCCGTCCTACGTTTGCATGTTTTTCGACCAAGCCTGCTCTTTGCTCTACCGCCTTTGGAAGAGGCACCTGGTAGATCCCCGGAAAAAGCGCACATCCATGCTCCACTGGTAACTCAATCTCTCAGTTCGCCTTTCGGACTGGGCTTACAACCGGCAATGAAAAATTCGAAACATGCTTGTCTCTGAGGCTACACCTTCCGCCTTTGCAAAAGCGCTGTTTCCCATACCATCGCGTACCAGATTCAACCATAGAGCCGGATGCGCAGCTACAGCGTAATCGTAACAACTTTCAGTTCTAGTTTTTTCGTTTGTAGCTTTGTTCCGCTTCTTTTTTTAATTCTATTTTATTTCGTTTTTCATTCTTGTTTGTGCGTCTTTTGACATGTACTAATGTTACAAGGATCAAAATTAAACGAAGCGAGAAAAATACTTAATTTAACATTTTATTTTTTTCCATTTATGACGTAGTTCATTTTTCACAATTGCTCTGTTAAAATAAGTAATATGTAATTTTGTATTATTTAAGTTGATATATTTCACCCCCAACATTTTGAAGGTCAGACTAACCTTCAGGTCGACCTTGGATTTCAAGTTAAAACTCGTCTCGAACTGGAGTTTCCGGAATATTCAGGATTCCGAAATGTGGTTATCAGAATTTATTTTCTTCAAACCTGTACTAGTTGTGCGAATATCCAGTACGTACAGAATCCATTTTTTCCAGGAGAGTATTCAAGGTTATGCTGATCCCGAAAAATATTGTGCAGTCCCCCGGAAAACATATAGGGCGTAAAACAGTTGGCCCAAATACGGGTATTCATTTTTCCAGATCACGGGTCCGAAGAAATTTCCATTCCCGTATAAGGCCCCATAGTTCTCGAGATTTTAGGGTTATTCGGGTGAAAAGCGGTTCTCGTGTTTGTCTCCTCTTGAATTCGAGGAACGTTTTCTTCCTTCGCATTTTCAGCTCGGGGTTTCCGGATAACTTTATCCGTTGTTTCGAGGCTTGATCGATAAGTCTTGTTCTTCTTGTCGTTGAAGGCAGTTTGAAGGTAAAGGGAATAAGGTCTACGTCGATGAGGGCGATGAAACGTTATAATTGGCGGATGGATCGTTTTCTTCCGGGTCAGGAGCTCGCGGTGTCAAATGATCTGTACGAACGTTCCTTCGTATTTCTTTTCTCCTTGATGTTCGCCTTTTGGTCACATGGACAACAATTGGTTATATCCTCTCCCACCCTCCATTTGGAAGCGTCCTCAACTCCAAAGGCCACGTTACCACGTGTGTGTGTTAATGTCTATATTTTTGTTCTTTCCTCCTTTTGTTTTTGTTTCGTCCTCAGCCCTCGAGTCTTGATACGCCGGTAACTTTCCTATTTGCTTTATTTTCTTCACCTTCTCCATCGGTATCCCGATTTTCTTTCAATTCGGCACCTCTGTTGAACAAAGCAAACGACTGGGATTTCTCACCCTCCGATTCCCTCGTTTCCCCTGTTTGCCCTCAACTCCTCTCCTGCAAACCTCCTTCCTATCTGGCTCCCTTTTGTCTCTTTTTCGAAAGGCCACACATCGATTGATAGACGTTCGGTCTGGGCTTTAAGGCTCCTGCGTCCTTGCTAACACTAAGGGCTGAACGGAGAAACCGAGAAATATAAAGAGGGAATGATGGAAAAGCTACAGAGAAAGACGAAAGGATGGAAAAGGACAAAAGAAAAGACGAGCAATCTGATTGCAAAGAACAACTAAAACCTCCGATTGTACCTCGAGGCAAAGACACCGCGATTCTCTTCGAAATCACTTTTTCCTTACCTTTTCTTTTTGCCCCTCTTTCCTTTCTTGCCTTCCTCTTCATTTCACCTTTACAGAGCCCATTCCGTACTTCCATTACACCAGCAGATCGTGTACTACAGCTATATACGTGTAGGTATAGTGATCTCTCGACCTGATCCAAGTGTACCTGTCTGGAAGAAAGCAAGTTCAACTACGAGGGACTTTCGGATTTTAGAGATGTCGCATCGATGATGTAACGGGCTACTCGAAAGATTGAGATAAGTTCATGTTTTTATGGACCCCAATCTTACCTAGATGGATTTTGTTTCTGACAGCTCACAACGAGCTGTCACATTTATTTCAATTTTTAATTATGCTGGCAGTCCGTCCATGTGGAATCACTTCGGACCATCCTGCATCCAAACCTATATCCCACTTTCGACAAACGTTCACATCACACCAATGCACTTTTCAGCTTTGCCAAGTATCAACCTCGCATGGATACCGTTGAAGAACGTCGGTCACCCTTCGTACTAATCAAGTGATGAGACACGAGAGTCGTAAATTGTATTGAATACTACTCCAGTGAAACGGTGGTAGATTCAATTGCACAGAGGAATGTGCGAGAGGTATTGGAAAATACTTTCGCCTGTTTTTACATACCACTGGTGTTGTTTTTGAAGGGTTAGGTTGTCTCGATCATTCGAAAATCGTAGTAATAAAAAATATATACTTTTGATCGAACAAAATGATGGAAAAATCGCTTATACGTTCATTCGTATGATTATTAATAAATTTGTGTTTGAAAATTAGAATAGCGACAATTTTCTAGTCAATTGGGATTGTAAATGTAGAATCGCAACACCGAGATAAAAGCTTTTGTACTAGAAGGCATAGGATAAAATTGTTGTGGCGTTGTCAAAACGAGATCAATACTAACCTGACAAAACTTCATTCCGAACAGGAGGGTTAAAAGTGACATCGCAAATGTGACGGTAAAATTAACGAGACAGTTACGCAACACAAAACTAACTCGTTACTACTGACCATCTGAACAAGCTCCAGTGCATTAGGTGGAGCAGCTGGAGAAAGCACAAGAAAAAAAGAAACGTGAAAATGCCACAAGAGCAAAGTGCTTCAGATCCACTTAACCCTGAATTGGCAATCCACTAACCCAAACAACAAAGCATATTCGTCATTCAGCTGGAAAGAGATGAGGCGGTTAAAAGATAAAGGGGAAACCATAACGGACGCCACAAAGGCCATAGATCGTAGTCCAGCAGCCCGAGCGTCACCTGATTGAAAATAAATTAAAACGAAAAATATACGAAGAAAAAGAAAAACCACGGAAACTTCAGGCGGAAGTATTTCGTAATATCGATACTGGAAGCTTCCAAGGCAATTCCTCGAGGAACAAAGAAAAATCCTGAGATCCTGCAAAAGTTAGCGGGTCTGTTTTTATTTAGTTTTTTCGTTGAAACGTAATAGCTGAAAGAGGTGAACATGGATCACGATACTGCGGTAAAATACTGATAGATTTTTTATGTCGGCTTGGCAAATCGTAACTGGAAGCAAACATGAATCTATTTCGGTTTTGATGCCTAGAGAAAGATCTCATGGCAATTGCCTTCCACAGACCTGCCTGGTGTCGTAAATGACTCTCATTCTTGCGCGCCAGATGCGCTTCTGGCGTGAACTTAGATGAGGGATCGAATAATGTAAGTAGACTCCAAGTTTGGAATAACCGAAATGTTTTAACCAGATTGTGTTATAACTGCTTTAAATTTGCTGCATCGATCCGTCGACAAGATTAAACTACAAACGGGGCTCCGAGGGGATAACGGAATACGTCACGACATCATATGCCACGATCTGTAATGGAAATGGAGTTGGTGTGCTGGCCTACCTCAACTCTCGTGATGTTAAAGTTCCCTACGGAGGGGACGAAACTCAGAAGGTCGTCATCTAAAGGCACGCGATACCCCAGCGTGATACAGGACCGGCGAGAGTGAATAGATTATATCAATAGTCAAACGTGACACTTCAGTGTCCTAATCTGTGGAGGTTTAGTCAATCCTTAGGGTGCGAAAGCTGTTTCCAATTTTGTATGGTTGAATCTAGAAAAAAACTCACTCTTACCAACATTGAGGTAGCTTTAGGGTAAAATACAGCTTGGACAGCTCGGGATTTGCAGAATGCCTTCTAGCGGTTCTCAGGCCTGCAGGCTCCAGGTAGTTCACGAAAGCATCCAAAGGATCGTATCCGATGGATTACGGATATCATTGATGCGCATAGTACTGTCTGAACGAGGTACTAATGTACGCAGTCTCATCGCTGTACCTGTTTTCCGTTATTGTTGATACGTCCTTTCATATATCGTACGGTATCCAATACAGTTTAAAGATACGACCGGATAGTCCGCTAGTGAGGAAACCCTGATAGCCTGCTACCACGTGAGATGGAGTTCTGCCACTGAAGTTCTGCGCATCGAAGATTACAGAATATCTTTCAACGACTGTCCGAACGGAACTCCGACTCCATCAATGAGTGGTTGGATCTCGTGGTAGCTTTCGAAGAGGGAATCACCAATGGCCAATTATCAAAATCATGAATGAGGATAATACTCGACGAAACGATATACCAGCGGACTCGGTATCACAGTTCCGCGTCTGTTATTCCACGGTTCAGGTATTACCGCATGCGGAAATACTAACGTTGTTGATACGCTCATGACGGGGTGCTGCGGCTGATGTGGGATTGGGCGGGCGCGGAAGAACGAGGATTTCGATTATACGGAGGAAAGTGCGATACACGCAGGATACATACCAGGTTGTAGGGAGAGAAGAAGATCGGAGAGAGGCGCGTTAGGGGTACAAGAGGGTTTTGGTGGGAGTGGCCACGCGGTTGGATGGTACCGTTGGTGGGGATTCCGCGGAGGGTGGTTTGCCGCTGATCCCGTGGGAAGGAGAGTACCGCGAGTAACAGTCCAGACAGAAGTGCGAGTGCAGCAGCTCGGGAACACCGGACTACGCGACTCCTCTGTTACATTTCTGGTTTTAACGCGTGTGCGTGTGACGCTATAAAACCCAATGCCTAAAATCTTCCACTACAACGAAGGTCGTCCTGCTAGGGTGATAGCGAAGCGCGCGCGTCGGCCGCATCGTGGAGCAGCGCGTTAGGGAGGGTACAGTATCGCACTACCACACTCCGGGCGCCCGTACTTGCCGAGGGGGTAGAAAGTGGTGGAAGTAAAGGACTAGGAGGACGAGTGCCAGCGGATGAGGAAGAGAGACGAGGCAACGCGAGAGCATGAGAGGGTAGCGATCGTGCTACAGTCGCACCGCGACACCCACACGAGTGAAACCACGCGCCGGTTGTACCGATTAAGCAAAAGCAAAAAACTCGTGGTTGGTGGACATCGTTATTGGTGAATGTGCATGTTTTGTTCTTCATCGCACGAAATAAATCTCATCCGATCAGGTTGAGATTGGTACCAAACGGAAATCGCAGAACCTATCGGTTGATAAAACGCCCCATCTTGGCTTTTATTGATACCCGAGTTGATTACCGACGATATTCTTTGCTGCGTTGAGTGATTTTACGGATGAGCCAAGTGCGCTGGTCGTAGAAACGTATTTCTACGTTGTCGTCGATAACGGCTGACTGACGGTGACAGTAATAACAGTTGGCAGTGCAACGATGCAACGTCTTCGAGGACTGCACTGATACCGGTTCGAGTGGAGTCTGCTTCGCCGGCATTCACTTTTCAAGATACTCGTCAAAGCGTGAGTAACTTGACATTTACGAGTCTACAAAGCTCAACACTTTCGAGGCAGCAACTCTCGTCCTGTGTTTACTCGAGGCAAGTTCGTATCTGCTGGCAACAGCGAAACGTACTCCTTCAACTGCAGTATGGAAAGTTCAAGTTTTCGTCAGGTAGAGTTTAGCGAATATACTCTCGTGATAAAAGAATCCGGAAGTGACTTCCGAGTGTCACTTTGGTGCCTTTGTCGTTTCCCTATCGGGCCATACTGTTACTCCACCCGCTGCGTGCTCTTTCGCGTTCTTAGAATTGACGATGCACATGCGGAAGTCAATTTCATTCTAGAGTAGTCCTGGAAGGATGCCAGAGCGATAACCGGCTCGCATACGCGGGTCTCCCAGGGCCAACACCGTCCCAGACTACCGGTACTTGTCGTATAGCTCCGGAGACCTGTTGAAACCTCAGCCCACCCCTTTTTCACCTCTTTGACGATGTTGGTCTTTGGTGTTGAGTCTTCGTTGTTGATACAACGTCACTCCGATCTTTAACGATACATCAGGAGTTCTCCAACGCTTCCTAGGCATGACTGGAACTACTGAAGTTTCGCAACTACGTTGAAGACGTGGCGGATTTTTCAAGTGTTCTCCGAAATGGAGATCAAAAGTCTTCAGGCTGATGACAATGCTCGTAGAAGACTCGAAGAATCTTCTATTTGGGTTTGTCTCAAACACTTTTTTCACCAGTCCAAAAGCGAGCCAGTTAATAAGCGTGATCAATCAAAAGACCAGATTCCTGCTGCGTGGATACTGATTATGCGTGACCGATTGCGCGATACAGGCAGATTGAAATTGCGGACAACCACTATGTCCAATGCATCAAAGTTACGGTTACTTTCTACCCTCTATGCGTCACACTTCATTTGATCCTCTATCGGAACCTCCAAACCGTTTATCTTTAAACTTTCGCCTCGAGCGGTCTGGTCCGAGTAAACCCTTCCTTCTTCACAGCTACTCACTGCGCCTGGCTCCGGGCTAGGAAACTATATTGCTCGATCACTGTGCAATTTCCGACAGGAATGTAGCTTTCCACGGCAGCGTTCTCCTTTATTAACTGTCCACAGTTTATAAACGCCAACGCGATACACACGTTTATCCCTTTCAACCAGTATACCCTTCTGCCAAGAGAAATTAACCAACCCTTATTAAACTCTTCCCATCCGGTACCCACCCGCCTTCCTCTCTTATTTGTCATTTATATCGTTTTTCACTACCGTCACGAGGCGCTCTTCTTTCCATGGTCATTTATTTCTTCAACATTGAAAGCTTCGTTCACGAAGTTTTACCTAGCAGGGTCCTGATGCCCACGTGTAAAACCTGGCTCATCTAAACGTACATCTACATTTTAATATAAATTTGCAAAGCACGAATTAAAAATCGTGTTTTTTCTCTTAAGTGAATTTTTTTGTAGAAATACTTCTTCGAGGAAATTGCTGAAAGCCTTTGACTCTGATAACTCTTCTGGAAACGATGATACCGCTGCAACTAACTACGATAATTAAACGGCAGTTGTTAATGAATCTCATCATTCTCAATGAGTTAAAAATACGTATTGTCTCGATTACTATAATGCTACAAATACAAAAATGGAAAATAGATTCGATTCGGTTTAACTTCATTCCTTCAACGTTCCCACTTGATTTTCCAGGATATGGTTTGTTGCCCTTCCACTTTTGACGTACAATAAAAATATTAATATTCAAGCACACTTTCGATTATTGAAAAAATCCAAGCTGAAATATTGTCCCCCTCAAAATAATGTTCACAGTTACAAATGGAACTATATCTTATTCCTGCAGGATTTCATTCTCCCCTTCAGATCACATTACATTTTGTAATGTAAAAAATGTACATTATTTATTAAGTGCATTAAATTTAGCAATGTAAAACATTTTCATTGCCCATTACACTATAATGAATAATAATGATAGGTATTGAAAATGAGTATCAGCATTCTTGACAAGAACGAATCTACAACGTTGCTAAAAGCTACACCAACCAAATTCCGTTCATTCCTGATTCCGAGGGGATTAAAAATAAACCCCTAGGCTGATACCAAGCCGAGATGGTTCTGCGGGAAAAAAATATTGAAGCATTTTCCCTAAGTGTACGAATACGTAATGTATCGGATATTTCAATTATTCTACCAGGAAATCCACACGCGGCTGAAGCAATCTGATGGAAAAAAGTATCTATTTCTGACCCTGACAAAACGCTGATCTTTTTATCCACCCTGAGCAATCTCAGGTCTTATCAATCCAAATCTCGTGCAGTAAAAAAGCGTGGGCTCGGGTTCTGGAAAAAGCCAACCCTTATTTATGTTTCGATCCGGAATAACGTCAGGAACGAAGAACAGCTGACGTTTGGTATGAATCAAAGGGATAGGTCAGGATGACACGTTCGAAACACGCTATGGGGTATTCTCTAGTTGAAAGATGAAAGGGAAGGAGTCGAAGAAAAGAAGTGGAAGAAAGGGGGAAATAAAAGTATGTTCATTGATTGATTGTCGATGAGAGGGTATCCAGAGTGCGTTAACCGATACGCTACCACCGATAACCACCTCGATCGACCGTTTGGCCCGTTCCAACGTTCCTCGTTCCTCTTCACGTCACCCTCTTCCTCGTTATACCCATTGTTCTACCTCTCACTCGATATCCACTCTCGCTACTTTTACATCGCGATTCCATTGATGTGCTCTTGGTTTTTAATGGTAGCCAGCTCCGAGTTCAAACCCGCTTGAGGCCCCTTCCTTTAAATTGCCCGCTGATGGATTTGTGTATTGACCGTTCAATTTTCGATGTTGCTACCAATCCTCCTGATTCATGGCCGCGTCTCTACCGTGCTCTCTTTCCTTTCGCATCGATTGTCCTTCATCGATGAATGGATTTCTTTTTCAATATTCTTTTTTTTTTGTGTTTGTTGGTTTTTTTTTTGTTTTCTGGTGAAGCTCCTAGCTCTCGCGGAGTTGCGTGCGGTACTGCGAATGACGGATTCCATTCTTTGATCCTCTTTGTTCCGTCATCAGAGGCCCGTAATGTTTGTCATTGAGACCACATTCCTCTGAGTGTACCGCATTGCTGGCATTAAAATACTCCGGGGAGTTTAGGGTCTACAGCGTATTCTCTTTCAGCCTGTATCACTTTGTTTATTATTATTACATATTCTTCTTTATTATGCCGTTGCAACTCATCCCCTTTCATCTTCTCTTATCACCACAAACTTGCCACTTTGGTATTCGTTCCTCAGCAAGCGGTTTGTTCAAAATGTCACTCGTTATTTTTCATGAATAATATTTATTTATTCATCAATACCTATTTCGTCCCCTTCAAAGTAATCCCCCTCAGATATCACCAGCGCTTTTTCCAGTTCTCAAAGAACTGATATGCGCTTTTTGCTATGGCCTCGAATTCTCCTAGCGATCTCCTCAATCGTTGCAAATCTTCGTCCTTTCGTGGCACTTTTCATTTTTGCGAATAGAAATAAAGTCACAGTGGGCTAAGCCTGATAAATATGCTGGCTGAGGCATTATTACGGTCTTGTTTTGTTTGGGTTCGTTTTTTGGGTTTGTTTGGGTTTTCATGGCACTTTTCAGCTTTGCGAACAGAAATAAAGTCACAGTGGGCTAAGCCCGATAAATACGCTAGCTGAGGCATTATTACGGTCTTGTTTTTCGCCAAAACGATCAAGGAAAAGCAACGATGTGTGAGCTGGTCCATTATCGTTTTTCATAGCGAAACAATCGCCAAGCACACCAAAGCACGACTAACCTTTATATCTATAAAAAATAAACTGAATATACGAAATTACTGATAATGTAACTGATAATGACTGATAACAAAACTCAAAAATCGAGTGCACGTAGCCGCGATAATCTAGAATTCAAATCTGAAAAAAAATATATTTCCAAATAATAGATCTAAATAAATAAAAAAATTGCAAAAGAAATTGTCGCAACGATGCGAAAGTCCATTTCCATATGTTAGGTTTTTCTCTTTAATTTAGGTTGCACCGAGCGACTAACGATTTTTTTTTCAATTTTACAGCAGGCTAACCCCTTAAAACGAAGAAAAAGAAACAGACCGGAGTGACAAAAGTGACTCGTAAGAGCTACCTCACTTGGTCCTTCCTTCGGTCTTCATGCTAAACTTCCTCTCTGGATTATTGCCAATGAATGCTCGAGCGGGAGGAGAAGCTCACAACCTGTTGATAATCCAGCTTGAATACTTTTTTATGCGTCTTACGTGTTCTGGGTTGTTCACCGAGCTCTCATATTAGTCCCACCCCTAGTCGAGAGTGCACCCTCCAGCTTCAATCTCTACTTGCCCTTATTCGCCGCCGGAAGCCAATTTTTTCCCCCTCGGATTATTAAGAGCATTGAAAATTTATGAAAATCGTTTCGCGTCTTAGGGTTATTTAAATTCAAGGGCTTGTTTTTATATTAAACGAGCGTTTTATAATCTCGTGCCAAACGATAATGAGTTTATTATAATGAAGATTTTATTAACTTGTTCTGAAAAATAATTAATGTTATCGTAACGATGAACTTTATTTCTTTATTTTATTTATTTATTTATTTATTTATTCTTTTTTAATTCGTGCAGGGTGTTCAGAAATTCGATATATTTTTTTAGAGGTGTATAAGTGTGTATAAGTTATAAAAAAATGTAATTCAAGGTATTATGAAAATTCTGATATAATTAATGTATTATTATTTTATTAAGAGATAGAATTCGTCACATTTTCAAGAATTTCGGGGATATTAAATTGATGAAAATAATGATGATGAATAATTAAAACTCTTTAAAATGCGAGGTATTATATTCCTTATAAAATAATAATTAATTAATTATACAAGAAGTTTTTACTAATTAATACCAGCGCTGATGGAAAAATTGCTCCTGCAACCGTTAATGGTGGTAAATCGAATGTGTTACCATCTAGTCCAAGTTTAAAATAATTATACTGCGTTTGGCAGAGATTTTATAAAATATTTAAAGATTTATTCGAAAGTAGAAAATGAACAATTCGAAGTGTTAATTTATTTTCATATTAGCTATGGGCAAGGATAAACATTTACGACATAATCCCGACTGTTAAATCCACGATTCCCCGATTTCGGACTAACTTTTTGACTGACGGTCCATCCAGTAATACCTCAATTTAATTTAATTTATTTCATTCAGTATCCAGGATAAAAGAGATTAAATTACTAATTGTCCGGATATTATCGGTTTTTGTTCAGAATATTGTATGACCTCATTTACTGCAAATGAGCTCTACTCTTATCCCTTGGCAATAATGCATAGAATTATTGAAGACCCTGTATTGAATAATGTATACATTTTTTAATTTTTTAAATGGATACGTCTAAAAATAATATACGTCTGAATATTTATTAAATTATACAAATGCAAAAGACAATTGAAAGTAAAATAAATTAATAAATACGTGCGAACATAATTTTATAATAACTAAAAATTATAATAATAAGATGAAAACAATTACTATATTTTCAAAGTTCGAATTTTGACGCCCAATTAATTCGATAAGCAATACGAAAAAATCCACAGCTTTTTTGCTCCTATAAAAAATAATACAACATTCCTTTCCAACTGTCATTATCAATACAAACAATTATTTGCAAAATCGAGTTCGCCATGTTTTTTGGAGGTTATGAAAAAACATTTCTTTTTACAATGCTCCGAACGATAATTATACCAAGAGGGAGAGCCATTTTTTTAAACTTCTTTCACCAGCTTCGATATTTTATTTTTCACGTTTCGCCTCAATATCGGTTCGATGCATTCGCATTATTTTCCCTCGTACTGGTATAAAGCCCCCAACGGGCGCCCTCTCAGGCCGTTTTTTTTTTGGGATTTGGCGAACGTCGAAGCGGGGTGAGTTTTCACATAGAGGCTGTGTGCTTTATTGCAAAAAGTCCCAAAGCGCAGCAGATGTTACGAGTTCTTGTCATGTCGCCGCACGCTTTTTGCTACCACCTCTCTTTCCCTCTCTCTCCCTCTCTCTCGGTTCTCTCTCTGCCGTGGCTTCGTGTGGTGTTCATCCCCGCTATCCGCTATGAAATTTCATTTGAAATGGAAATACAATGATACCCCTATCGTTTCGGTCAACGCCGCAGTTCCGTCTACGACGTAAATTATACCGGGTCAAAAATTCAATACGCTGTGCACACACGTCACGAATCTGCGAATTTGTCTCTACCCCTTCCTATATGCAAACACGTCATTCAAATTGTTTTCATAGTGCTTGTTCGTGGGATCAAATGTTGAACTTTTCGGATTAGTGGAAGATTTTGAGGAATATTCAAAAATATATTTTTTTTTGACATATTACTAGATAGGTATTATTAATAAGAAATTATGGTTACTAGGGTATTAGAGGATAGATATTATTAAAATGGAAAAATTCTAAATTCTCTTCTTCTATATATATATAAGGTGTGGCGTAAATAGTGGTCCACCGTTAAGGATTCGATATACCAGATAGTTAACTATAACACTTTAATATTTTACGCATTTTTATACAAGGGTTTGAAAAAAATTTCGTGAGAAATGATTTTTTTATGGATTATTTTTTATTTTTGCCACACCCACTTTTCACGATTGCTCTATCATTCAGCAGCATAGAAAAAAAGATAGAAATGAAGAATAATCATTATTGTTGAAAATACAGCCAAATTTGAAACGAAAGATTATAAATTCGTAAAAAAAATTTTTTTTTGAAACCCTTCGATAAAAGTGATTAAAATAATAATATGTTATAGTTAACTATCTGGTAAATTGAATCCTTAACGATAGACCACTATTTACTTATTTTATAAATTTTTGATAAATACAATTTTTATGAATATTCATATAAAATAAATCGATTTTTCTATATAAATTGGCGATACCAAAATGAATAAAAAATTCATTCGAGATTCAATAAACATTCGAATGCGTTCGGTCATTGAAAAATTCAGGACAATTCGGTATTGGGCAATTTCGCGGAGACGAAAATATCGGACTTCTCGTGGCTTCTTCTGACGTCCTTTTTGTTAGGCGAATGCGATTAAACGAGAAAGGAATGTTCTTATTTTTTTATTCATCTACCGTGACACGATCATTATCATTCGTTTCTGCGAACGAAATATGAAATTGAGGGTGAGCGTGACCTCGACACATTGTCGGAGGAGGAATCGGCGCGGGAGTGCTTCGCTTTATTCACCTCACACTGACCCGCTCCACATACTCGGGGAAGGTCCGGGTGTAGCAAGTGTCGCATTTTCGCTTGTGTTGGGGTCAACTATAGAGGAGAATCGAGGATGAGGCTGGGGTCGAGTGGTGATGGAGCTTGTGTGGCCGGGCAGCCGGAGGTCCGGACACAATGCGAAACCTACTTGCTGGCTATACAAGAAAAAGAGAGAAAAAAAAGACGAACGCCAGGATAATAGAATTTATTCCGTCAGAGAAGTCACGAGCGTCTCCAACGTGAATTCGCTGTATCGCGACCCCTTGGAATAGATTTGTCGCGATCTCTTGGCCTTTCTTTTTCTCATTTATTTTTTTTATTTCAGATTTACTATTTTCTTTGTCCCGAGTAATCTCTCGATTTTTACACCGCCGAGATAAAGGGTGACTGGAAGGTTCAATATATTGGTCTAATATTGGAAAACCCAAAGTTTCTGTAGGGTTTGTTTGGGTTTGTTTAGGTTTGTACTTCACGTTAAAACGGCTAAACATATTTTCGTGAATTTTTTTATGCAGACAGATTAAACACTGGACTAACACACAGGCTAGTTTTTATCCCGAAAAAAATGCAGCGTTCTCGTGGGATGACGAAATAATTCAAATATGTTTTTACTTCACGCCTTAACGGATCGGGATGAAATTTGGTACCGAGATAGCTGATAATCTGCATTATTAATTATAGTGGACAATTATTTCTCAACATTAATTTATTATAAAATTAGTCATTTTTTCCAA
The DNA here is from genome assembly GCA_030522765.1 of Ophioninae sp. B BG-2022a. NCBI lineage: Eukaryota > Metazoa > Arthropoda > Insecta > Hymenoptera > Ichneumonidae > Ophioninae sp. B BG-2022a. The sequence continues at coordinate 19,103 of JAPYZJ010000388.1, forward strand.
CCAAAGATTCATGACGTCACATAGTCATTTACAAATAATCGATTAATTCGTTTAGAACAAACTTTTTGTTTGTTCAGTACCATTGAAAAACTCCATTTATTTTCTATCGGCCATTCCCGGACTATACGTTGGGTTCCTTTTGAATTTTATTAGCTTCGGGCGAAAAACGAGATTTTTTTGTTTTATTTTGACAGTGAAAAAATCTCGAAAATCTGAAAAATGATTTTTCGCTGCAGCGTCGAGGTTGGATAGGTCGGAGGTGGGGCTTAAGTGTTGCGGAGCGTTAGAGGAGTTGGCGAGGAGGCCTCCGGTGAATTGGGAGTTGGTTCACACATTTTCTCGTGGATCCTGCACGTAATATAGTTTCACACAGAGGACTCTCCATGGATCGACAGGTGGTGGAGTTGTGTACCCGAAAGGCACTCTTCTATGCACGGCAGCACTCTCCCATCTCTACGAGATGCGTGGCAATTTAGATTCTCTCGATTGGTGCGAGTACGCGCGCCGATTCAAGCCTCCTGCACTCCGAGGGTTTATCAGTGCGTGTACAACGCGTCCACGTACACATATAAGTCCACACACACATACTGATATATATGTATATATATGAACTTGGAAACACTTAGCTAGAAGCACTTTGCAGATGCACTTGCCATTTTATAACTTTTTATAAATTTATCAAAAAATTATTATATATTTTTTTACTCGAATGATTTTACCTGCAGTTAAAAATTGCGGAATGTCTACAGAAAAGAAAAAAAATGAGAGGTCAATATTTCGACGGTTTTATTTACCTAGTATCGATAAAAGTGGGGTTTGGGAAAAGTTAATTAATTTATTATTCATTCAGTCAAAAAAGTTTAGGAAGGAAGCCTGAGACGAATAAAAAAGTGAAAGATAAAAGAATCACATTTTCCAGAATCGAAAAATAAAATGTGTAATACCTTCGACATTGCGGACGAACATTTTTTTTTTAGAAAAGTTGACCTTTGTTTCATCGATGAAAATAATTCTGTTCACCTAGCGAAAATTTCTCAAATCCGGACTGGATTAATTTTACGAAATGACGTTCGTGCTGTCACATTTTCTCGTATATAATTATCCGACACGTCAGTGATCGTTGTTTTTTTCTCGCGAAACTAATCCTTGTAAATCTGTACGAAGAGATAGGGTCGATCAAAAGAAAAGAAAATCCGGGACAGTAAAATCACGAAATTCCATGATAACGGTACAACTTCCGGAAGCGCATTGAAAATTGTTGAAAACTGCACGAACTGACATTTTGTTTTGTGACGAAGCGAGGATGGGAGGCAAAGAGAAGATTCTAAGCCAGAGCGCTCGATCCATTAAGGGGCTTCGGCATAAAATACATTTTCAACCATCTGTTTCCTCACGAAGATTTGTTTTCACAAAAAATGTAGGCAACTTTCGGTACGCGAGAAAAAGAGTCAATATCCGGATGGGTAATCGCTCGGTCAATCGGCCCGAAAATTCTACGGAGTTTTCGACGGTGAACGGAATAAAAACTCATTTTCAGATAGGCAAACTGTAACCGCCGTAAGCTGGTTTTTCGAATTTTTTTACGTTCCCTTGTCGAATGCGATATCGAGTTAAAGCTGTATCGTATTTGACAACGGAAATAAAAGACCAACAAATATTGGATCAACGATGTAAAAAATGTAGAATTTCGATCGAGAAAATTTCGAACCCGTTCAAATCCCAATAAAAATACATAAAAAACTAAAAACAGCCAGTATAAATAAAATTGAAATACGTTTGTATGACAAAAAATCAGTGAATTCTGGAAAACTATTCGTATGGGGATGATAACGGAGGCGGTGGTCCGGGTATGCAAAAAGAGGGAAATAGTTGTATGAAAACCAATTAAAAAGAAAAATAAAACCATCAAATAAGGCTCAACTAACAATAAACAGAAAAAATGGACATTATCACTAACAAATACTCTTCTATCCATAGTCGATACTAAAATTGGTAACATTCGATAACGAAAGCTGTTCTTCCAATCAGCAGAATTGTAAATTGTCTTTACTCCAAGTTCCATTATTTAAAGATTTTTAATTTTATTTTTATCTATTATTTATTATTATTTTAAAATTATAAAAATAATAATTAATACCCCGCTATTAAAAAAAATGTATATTTATCTAAACATGGAATAAATGATATTTAACCTGTGTTGTAAGACCTTGCAGTATTTAATAAATATCCGCAAGCTGAAGAGCCTGGAAATTAAACCAAGCAGTGCACAACCTTACGTGGTCAGCTTTTGCTGAGATGCATAAATTTCCATACGAAATCCGTTGTGTTATATTTGCTCCAAAAAAAAAAAGAAACAACCAAAAAGGAAGCAAAATATCTAGCAAAGGATCGAACCCGAGTCATTCGAGAGTAGAGATGTCCATTTGTACAATGCTTGGAGCGAGTACGCTCGATTGTCAAAGAAGCAGCCGTTAATCAAGCATGCACGCTATGCGCCAATGTGACGCTTGAAACTCGGTCGATATTGATAAAAGCCAGCGTCAGTCAACGCTAAGCCCTGTGATCAACTATACTGTCATCACACTGAAATAGATGGAACTGAATCGATTTTTGGTACTACCTCCCCCCCCCCCCTACTTCCACCACCGTCCGTTCTTGTACGCATTGCCGGTGAAAGATTGGAGCGCCCTCTCAAGGATAGTCAGCGAAACGTCACGTGACAAAGAGCTGACGCGAAAGGCCATTTTGTTTGGGTTCGTCGTGGCCATGGCTAGTGAAGTGAGAATAAATTGTTTAAAAGACTGGAAAATTGTGATGAATAAACGACCGGATGCTGGACGGATCAGATATCTAGGATACGTTCACTCGTTCATTCATTTAGAGCTGCCGTTTTTTGTGCTATATTTGGATTTTCCATTTCATTAGAGTTGCTGAACGTTGAGAAACGATTTTTTAATTATTTATCATAGTAGCCTAACTCCTGAAGATTTCAGAATCCAACCTTGATTTGCCTGCCAGTTTCCAAATGTTTCGAAGGAATTTAAATTTCTAGTCACTTTTGAAAGTTTTGGTGTTGACATTTCGTTCTCCCTATTCGCGTTCATCAAGTTCTGTGAATCAAGCAGCATCATGGAGTTGCAGGTCTTCATAATTAATTGGCTGGAATAACAGTCTACTGATTATACGACCGAAACAGCTGTCAATAAAGAAAATTGCTGTGTTAAATGTGGACCGGGTGTGTACGTAGAAATTGCCAACGAGAAGCAACCAATCAGGTTCACCACATCGAAAGCCACTAATCAGCTTATCAATTATTAATAACGCGGCCCCTTTATTTGCGACGTGCTGCAGCAGCGAAATGGCCACGTTGTTGAAATTAACCGGCGTATTTTACCGCTCGTGGGAAGGGACAGGGCCACGATAAAATTAAACCTGATTGGGAAAAGAGTCAAAATTAGGACGATCGAAAAATCGAAAGGCTTCTTTAATGGGATGTGTGACTTCTTTCAATTAGCATCGTACGACCAATTACTTTTTTATCACGATCGTAGAAAGTGTCAACAAGAAGGGAACGAGATAACTATTTGCATGGTTTATAAATTTGTATAATATACTCGCTGCATTAGAGATGAAAATACATATTTTACGAATTTCGTTAATTTTTTAAATCGTGAATGCCAGCTATTCGCTGGGAGCGCTCGGTTGAGCTCAGCGCTCTCTGGCGGGCTAGTTCAATCTTTGCGTTCGTTAGTTCGCAGTCCGAGAAAGAATCATGAAAATCTGTCTTTTTTTTTTACTTAAGATTTCATAAAATAATATTCTGGAGGAAATGTCAATAAAAAATGTGTCGATGTTTATGTCATCCTTTAATTTTTCTCAAAATAAAAAAGTCAGAATTTGGATTTTTCCAAAATCATTTAGAATAGAATTATTTTTTACTTCTCTTCCCCTATTAAAGTTACGTATGTTGTTCACACTTATATTGATTTTGCGGAATGAGTAATTTGAAAAATATGATAAAATATAACATTCCAGATTTTCTTTGGCCCAGGCAATATTTGGTAATGTAGCACTCGGCGCAACGTAAAGCAGCAAAATGCAGCATTATTTTCAAATCACTCATTTTTTAAAACAAATAAACGTGAACACTCTTTTAATTCCACCGTTAAAACGACATCGTGCAATTTCCCACCCTAGATTAATTCGAACCGCAAGAAAAACCGAATAAATCAATAAAACGAGAAAAAAACAAAACTCGAAACGATCTTTCCTTACGAGCTAACGAGTACAGCTAAAAAACGAAAAAAAAAAAATTAATCCGAAGCTCGAAACGTTTCGACGAGATTTTTCCTTTCGCTATAACAAGTACCGAGCAAAAAAAGAAAGGGAACAAAAAACGAGGAATTATGACAATCTATACGTTCGCACTGTTGAGCCAGCGAAGTGACAAGAGGCCGCAAAAAATATGGTGCACTAAATCGTTCTGTATGCACTGCATTAGGTTATGTATACGTAAACGTGTTGAGTATCCTTATATATATTTATATAAACAATCCCTTTAGTCACGATCAGTCCACGCTTGTGTGCGCACGCATATCCCTTTCCTCTTTTTTTTTTCTCTCATCCTTTAACACCCTTTTCGTATTTTCCTTCCATCCCTACGCCTCTTCCTCGCCCCTGGTGACTCTCCCGGCCCATCCCCCTTTGCCACTCTTGCTGGTCCGCAGTGGACACGAGTGTTCCGGCATCCGTGCTTGTATATTTATTGCGATAGGTTTCGGTGCAAAATACCGTGTTCCCGCCGAATTTATTGTCGTTGGCTGCACAAATATTTCGCGTCCTCATCGGTCCTCCTCTGCGAGTATTTGTATATTCGTCTGTTTGTGTGTGTGTGTGTCTTTTTTTGTTGTTGTTTTTTTTTTGCATTTCATAATTCTCCAACCCCATCGTGCGTTTTTATTATTTTTATTATGCACGTCACGCTCTTGACTTTTTTCTTTATCGTTTTTATTTTGCACCATTTGAGGTCTCGTAGAAACACGGGGGTGGCTCCATTTATGGTGTCGTCGATTAATTCATCGTACCACTCGGAGAAACACGAATTATTCTCGGACTTTTCCTTTTGCAAAATTAAATAATATTTTAGCGCGTAACTAACAAGGCGAACGAGATAATAATAAAAGTCACCTTCATTTGACCTCAGCGTCTCTGTGGTGGGGGATGAAGGAATTTTTACGATCATACTCGAAGACTGGCCAAGGATAATTACTGGTTGCAGAAAATACGAAATGGTACATTATTTTTACACTTGGGAAATGGTGTCAGCCTAGAGTCGTGATAAGGTTGGACCAGCCCAGCATTGGTGCCGAGACTGATGCAGCGTGGATTTTCAAACATCGACCAGCGTCAATTTTGGAACTCGCCCAATGTTATTTATTAAGATTAGGCCGGGGTTCATTTTGACATTTATCGAACTAAAATTCGATACAAAAGCCAATCGTATTTTTCAAACTCTAAATCCACTAGTACAAAAAACTCTCCGCTTCATTCAGGCAATTTGGTTTTTTGGGTCCCCAAAATGAGTTTTTGGATTCCCAAAATGGGTTTTTGGGTCCCCAAAATGGGTCTTTGGGTCCCCAAAATGGGTTTGGTTTGGGTCCCAAAAATGGGTTTGGTTTGGGTCCCCAAAATGGATTTTGGGTCCCCAAAACAGATTTTTGGGTTTTTTGGGGTCTCCCCTCGTACAGGGGATATGTATACCTGGTATATCGATAGCGTACGCGAATTTCGATGTTTCGAAGGTGGAGCAGTGTGACTGGTTGGCGCACAGGCCAGAAAGTTCCGCGCAGTAGGAGGTGATGGCTTTTACTGCGCACCCCACAACCGTAGAAAAACCTCAGCGAAAAACGCTTTCACGCGCCCGTCGGAGGCGCGGAAGTTTTTGCAGAGTTCGCCACACGTTTGTTCCGGACTATATACACGCATACGCAGGGGAGCCTGTGATGTACACACGCGCTCATACTTCAAGTGCTCGGAACCGTGGAGACGTGACTTCGAGTACCGGCTCGACCATTTTATTTTCCCCTTTTCGTACACCTACAGCACTTCCTGTTCGTTTTCACTCGTAACTATTGCAACGTGTGTGCATTCTCTTTTTTTTTCTTTTTTATATTGGTGCTAGAAACCGCGCACCAATACAACAATTTTTCGTTTCTTAATTTTGGCTTTTCAAGGTGTGCCAATAATTTTACTGTAATTAATTTTTACGCTAAATTTACACTAATTTTTTAATAGCGTTCAAATTTGAGTCATTGGAGTACTGCAAAAATTAATTCTCTTTAAAAAAATATAAATAGATAAACCCCTATTTAGCTTTCTTTATTATTATTAACTTTTTACTATCAACTTTCTTTATTATTACAACTATTTTTCTTTCTCTCATTTGGAATTGCCCGATTTTTTTTCGTTTCTAGTCAAAAGCTATTTATTTCGATCTAAACACGCTGGCAGCTGGAAATACATCAATCGATGATACGTTCATTTCGAAAGCTATGGTAGGAAACGAATTGCGTCTGTGGCCCGAGTGTATAAGCAATTGTGTATCCAATCTTGGCAGCATATGCCAGTTCGCTATTCCAATTCGTACGAGGTTTCAAAGAAGGCATTCCTCGGGCTGTGAACCCAAACAAACCCAAAAAATTGAGGTAGGTATTCAAAGTTAACATTGGAAGCGGAAAGATCGACAAAACGTGTGCAGAGGACCGTGATTATGTAGTGCGAGGTAGAATAGAGTGCGCCGAAGGGACGAAGAACTCATTCTCGCAAAGGGAGCAGGAGTGCAAAGGGGAAAAGAAAGGCAGGTAAGTACCAATCGAGAATGAAGGGGGAAGTAAGTACCACGAGCAAAGAGAGAGCAACGGAGAACTGAAAGAGGAGAGAGAATATGAAGGTGGAGGTAGAAGTACTAGGGGGTTGAGGGGGAGAAAGTACCAGGACCTCTCACTAGACGTAAGTTTCGCCGGAGTCGTGAAACGTCATTGCGCTTTTGGTACTTTTCCTTCCTTTCCTCTCTTTCTTCCTCTCTCCCTTTCTCTTCCTTTCCAGGCTTCTTTTTTCCTTTTCCAATTTTCCATGTCTCTTTCAAGTTTTTCCTTCATCTTCATGCCATACAGGATTTCAAGATCGTTTGCATCGACTTCCCCCCCTCCACCCCCCTCGCCGTCCCTCTCGTTCCTCATCGAAGAAAAAAACTCTTGGCCCTTTTACGATGCAAAGAACCCGAGGCTTCAGAGTGCAAAGTTCCTTCCTATCGATGAAATAATTACGTGACTAGCATAGAGAGATTCCTGTTCGAAAGTCTTTCTCTCTCTCTCTTTTTCCTCTTTCTCACATACACAAACACACACGCATAGAAGTAAATTTCACATTTTCAATTTTTGTTCGTAGCACTCAACGACTTTCATTATTCCAACAGGAAAAGAGGCCTATATTGTGGGATACTAAGATCCTTATTGAACGAAGATATAAGTATAATAATAATTTTTGAATGTTACAATAATAATGAAAATAATAATTCTATCAGCAACAACAACGATAGGGACTATATTGATATTCAAATTAACAGTTTTTTCTGATAACGATAACGAAAAAAATGATTACCGAAAACATATCGTTACGACGACAAATGAAATACCGCAAAATATTGCAATACAGGCTAACAAGTATTTCGAAAAAAAAATCGCACTCTGTCGGAGCTCGTATAAATCATAAGTATACAAAATACAATTGATTTCCGTCAGCGGATATTGGAAAGTTGTGACGATCCAATCGCTTCATGTTTGAATACACCGTTCTCCACGGAATTATGGATGAAAATGTCAGTGCGATTGACATTTGTTGATACGCGTATAATTATGCACTGAAATACGATAGATCCAAACCATTATTTATTATTGAAGGTCGAATTGTCGTGTTCGCAATTTGCCACAGATTTTTTATATTATCGAGAATCTTTGGTGAGATTTCTTTGTATTTGACTGACGTACTGAAATACTGAATTTTCACGATACATTCGGCACAGTCGAAGGTGCATTGCAGAATAATATTGTGGCGATATTTCAACCAGGCGGATGCCTGGACGACTGTGCGCAATACTAAAATCCTGATAACAAAACAATTTTACGTGCTTTCCTACCAGAGTGGATATCTCGGTCTACCTCCCTCTTCCTTATTGCCCTTCACTCTCTCGTCGTCATTTAACTCAGGACTAAAAGCGCTGCATAAAGCTGAGCAGGTTTTGCGCAACGGATTATGCGTCCCCACAACCCCTACTCCGTTTCAACCCTCACTTCGCACCCTGACGCCGCTTTTCAGTCTCTTTTCAACCTCCGTCAGTTGTATTTTGACGATCGTATTTGGTTCTCACCATAGGAGGATGCCATTCAAGCTCAGGCACGTACGTTTAACCCCCTGGCAGCAACGACAGCGAGATCACACCAACAGAATTCACCGCGTCGCACACTTGTCGAAAATCTATATCTACCGGGTGATTCGCTAAAAGATAACTACTCTAAACTGAATTTTAACGAAAAACGTAAAATTCAACATAAAACACATGTTTTATATTGTTGAAAGAAAAGCTAAAAAATTTCGTCATCAAGCATCTCAAAACGTTAATCTTACTTAAGTATATTATAAGACATATATTATCAATTATATTCCAAGATGAAAAGAACGTTACGGAATTATTCACAAATTTCTGAACTCGTCGTGCAATAAAATTAAATTCCTCCAAAATATAGACTTTAACGAGTTATTGAATTTTTGCTTATGAAATCTTCGTCTAAAATCAATGTTCAGGGGACTTGCTGGGGCCTAGTTTCTAGAGAATCACCCGGTTTATACGTGTGGACATATATATATATTTGTCCTGACGCGATCGTTTTCTCGTACACTTGGTGACGCGCACTAACCTCGAGGACTATACTGCAGCGGATTACCACCGGAAAATACGGGCCGTGTATGTATCTGTACGCACAAAGGACATTCCAACACAAACCTGATTTTTCTCGTGATGAAATTGATTCCTAATATGCCTGGGTGTTTTCTCTTTTCGAAAGAAAATTAACTTTCCGATGGAGAAAGTTTCATTCCGCAAGAAGAAGATATTATTTTTTATCACGGAAGGTCGAATTCGATGATAACGTACGGTAATGTTTATCCGGTCGTTAATGCATTTAAATTGGCTTTTATTTTTTTACGAAAAACGAAAATGTGTCAATGAATTAGGCTCCGAGCCAACTACGCAGACGCTAAATGAACAACGACACAGTTGGTGTATTGAATTTTGGGAAATTCGATTTTTCGATAATCGGAGATGGGAATTGAGGAGGAAGAAAAATGCAAAGAAAAAGGAGAAAAGAAGAAAATATCGGTCACAGGGCAGGGTGGCTTCTCGCCAAATGCCCCATACGGTGATGTATCGGAGAATGCAGCATTGTGTGGTGAGGCTGGCTACCGAGATGCGAAGAGCCCGCACAATCCCGTGCAGTCTGTTACAGTGTGAAAATCTCATATAAGCAGTGATTAATGAACGCGTTGATAGGCCCCCCCGAATAGCCCCTCTCCTTGCTGGTGTATTCTATACTTCCAAACCTAGCGCGAAATAATTTATTAATATCGGAAGATACAGGTTGTGCAAGTGTGGAAACGGCTCGATGAAGCCACGTAAATACACAAATATGAAAGTGCATCGCTCAATGAGGAATATTCATCGAAGTTAATAACCGTTGTCTCGAGCATAGTGACTTAATAAATGGGAGTTTGATGATAAAACGGCCTCGAAACGGCAGGAGATTGTATTTGAATGAAATTGAGAACGAAGAAAACATTAGTAGGAGTAGTACAGTCGGAACGTCGAGCGCCGCCTAGTAGAATAGTGCAGTCGCACCGTCGAGCGCGGCCTAGCGGATTAGTGCAATCACACCGTCGAGTGCCGCCAAGCGGAGTAGTACAGTCGCACCGTCGAGCGCGCCCTAGCGGATTAGTGCAATCGCACGGTCCAGCGCCGCCAAGCGGAGTAGTACATTTATACTATTGAACGCTCGCAGGCTGTACATTTATGTTATTATACTCTTCTTCCTCCACTGAATAATACTTTTTGCAACAATGAAGACACCGTAAAAATTATTTAAAGAAATATACGTATATTAATGCAAAAAGTTTCGAACAAATACAATACAATGGTAATGGAAAAAGAAGTTGAAAAAAAAAGTAATGCAACGCTGCGATTTCGTGTTGTGTCGGTGATAAATCACCAAGGAGAAATTATGCGCGCTGAAGTGTCACTTCGCGAGTGCCCAATCAGCTTCCTAAGCTTTTGAATCCTCGGCCAGGTACAATGGTTTCTATAGAACATTAGTTGGATCGGGAGAACCCTTCACCGAGTGCTTTTGAAGTTTAAGCCTCGTAAGGACCGCGGCGAATAGTACGTAGAGCGAAACAATGCTTTTTGTACTATAGTCGCTGTGCCGATGTCAGAACGCACTGTGTGCCACTCGATTCTCAAGATCTCATTGGCACGTCTCTCTGGATAGTACGATGGGATATCAGAGGTAAATTACGCTTTTTGAAATCAATGGAAGGGGGAAGGTTTTTTCTGAGAGACCTTAACATTGCTCGAAAAACTTCTTTTCGCTTTTTCCATTTGTTGGATAAAATTTGAAGACGTAAGTCTCGAAAACGTATAACCTGATCACATATTGACAAATTGTTAAGAAAATTATAACAAATCCATTGCAAACTATACAAATAACTCAGATCATTAATAATGTAAAATATGACATATTTACAAAAGGCTAATATGATTACTGTTGAAAAATGTACTTTTCCCAAGTTGTTTAAAAATGATTTCCTACCGGATTTTATAAAAATAGTAGTTTTTATTGCAATTAATGATACTAAACGTTATGTAATCATTTTTAAAATTATTTTAAATTAAAAGAGAAAACCAGTGATTCAGTTACACCCTGTAAATCCATATACCAATATGAGCATCGACCCTTCTATACCTACCGGCCACAAACTCGTAGCGAAATAAATATATGCGCAACAAAAACTAATTTAAAAAACTGCAAAAATCGAAGCAACGTTTCGGTTTTCAGATAGCAAAGGTCGATGACCTTAATGGGACACAGAGCATCAATAACCAAGCCAATAATATTTTTGGTCGTTTTTTTTTTTCATTCGATACTTCCCCAACGTCCAGTGCGTCATGGCTGAATTTTTTGTTTGCACGTGGCGCACTTTTTTGCGATCGAAGCAATCAAGAGACGCGAACGGGGAGGGAACGGGGGAGGGGGGAGGGGTATTCCAAGAGTATTCGAAACAGCCCCTATGGCAAAATTCTATTTGCCTTTCGCGCTTGAGGCCTCCTCTACTCCACTTTCGGGGCAGGAAAGTGACGCAAGCTCTATACGGTACATTACGAAGAAAAGAGGGTGGATGGTAAAATCCGCACGGTGAGGGGTATTCGCGGAATAAGGAATATGCACCGAGAAGTTTGAGGGTCGAGGGTGCGACGAAGTTTCCAAGGGTCGTAAGTTGAGAAGGACTCGTCGTACCAGGGCGAACTGAGGTGGTGGCTCGACTCCGCACTCTTACGACGAAGGTCGCTCGAGTACTTAGAGGAAGCCTAAGAAAGACTATAGTTCTAACCTGTGCTCCGTATATTATCAGTTGGACCCCAAAAAGTCAAAAATCTAAGAACAATCCAAAACTTTGTAGTAATTCGACTTATTGCAAAATTCAAGTCCACACAAATCCATGAAAAAATCAGGGCAGACACGTTTGCAAATTTTTCCTCGCCCTTCGAATAAACTCCCCAGAGTTTAAGCCGCTATGAATTTCGTTTCGGTGTTTCGAACGATGGAAAACTCATTGAACGTAATTTGGAAAAAAAAAACATTGAACGTTTGAATATTCCAATTTTCGTTTTTTCAAACTGGAGAATTATTTATTGAAATTGATATCTAACATTTGGCCCAGTAAAAAGACTAATCCTTAGCCCAATCGATGAGGATGACACATAACTGTCATCGAAATGTCTCCTCAATGCCTCACTGAATTTTATTCACTGACTCTTCAGCTGTGAAAAAAATTGAAATAACTCTGTTACGATCGGTATTATTTTGCAAATTCTGTATCAGTATTATATCAAGTTATTACATATAAATAAATATTAAATTATAGAAATATTCAAAATTTTAATACAATTGCGTTAAAGCGAGGAAATAAAAAAACCTAATAGAAAAAACCTCCATAATACTGATGTCCCTGATCCATGAATACTGGTTGTTATAAACGATTCCGCGAACTCGTAGATTTTTAATTATTCGTAACGAACCTATATATTGAGAATTAATGCAATAAAATGTCGAAAATAGAACTCGAACAGCATGCGTTGATATGTGATCGATGCAACAAGAGAGATATTTCTGCGCTTTTGTGGAATTAGTGAAAATTTAACTTAATTATTAACACATGAATTTTTTTGCAAAATGCCGACCAATTATTTGCAACACCTCGATATTCAATCAATTCCGAACTCACTTGATATAATGAATTGGTTGATTCCTCGAAATATTCGTTTGTAGCCAGGGAATCACGAATATAACTTCGTTACACGAATACGTGTAGCATTTTGTTTTTTTTTTTCGTTAAAAGCTTCGCGTGGTACGAAATAGTGCATTTTTATTAAATATTGGAAAAAGTGCGTAGGTGGACGCTGTTTTTCAGTTTATTTGACGTCGACCGTGCAAATTCCATGTAATTCTGTAAAACCGTTGCGGATTTCAGGGATTTTTAAATACGCGAGAGATCACTAGAAAATTTCCCGGAATGTACCTACCCCTTATAAATATTTTAAAAAATCAGAAATAAGTTTATCAGCTGCAAATTCACAAAATATTTTGACTTCAAAAAGACTTAAGTTATTTTACCGATGCTGAGATGGAATACCAAAACATCCGAAAAACTTCGAGTCGTGAAACCACTAAGGTCTAGCCTGCCTTTCTTCTTTCACCTTATTTACTTTGAGCCTCTCATCTGGCTTGGCGTTTACTCGTATAGGTAGGCCCCCACCGGTCGAGATCTCATTCGAAGTTTTCAGTATGTTTATAATCCACTAATCGCTCGCTTTACTCGGGCACAATTAAAAACTTGGATCGGGACCAGCGGTGCGGCGAGCCCGGAAACGGTAACGCTCTGCAGCGCGGAGCATGCGAAGTACCCTCAGGAATCTACCGACTTTTTCCATGAAGAAACTATTAACTCTCTTTCCCTTTTTCACTCTTCCGTTCGGTCTTCCGTTTCGTTCTCCAGTTCTCCAGTTTTCCCTCTTTGCACTTCCATGCTTCGGTTACCCTTGGTCTGTCTATCTCATTTCGATTTCTCCGGTTTTCTAGGTTTCTCTTTGTCCGTCACTTTTTAGCTGGCGCTCTCTTTCTTTCTCTTTCTCTTCCTTTATTCCTCTCTTTCAACCTTCATGTTCTACTTTCTTTCTATGTGTTTCCATTTTGTCCCGTTTCCTCATCATCCTCTCATTTTCGCCTTCTTTCCTCGTGTCTTTCCTCCTCCACTATCTTTATGTGGTGTGTATTGTAGGTTGGTAAAATGCAATCCAGAATAAAACCCATAATTAAAAAAAAAACCCATAAGGTAAAAGAAAACCCACCAGGTAAAATGCAATCGAGAATAAACCCACAAGCAAAAAAAAACGGAACGAAATTGCAGACGTAAAATATCACTGGGACTGCTACGTAACGCCCTCTAGCGGAATAGTACGCTAGCGCTGCCGAGCGCCATCTGGCGGAATAGTACACCTCATTCGCGATCTCCTGTTTTCTCCTTCACTTCTGTCATCCTGTAGCTTCCTTCCTTATTTCTCCGTTTCAGCATTTTTCTTTTCCTTCTCTCTATGCTCTTTTTCATTTCAACCTCCTTCCAATCTCTTTAGTCTTTTACTCCTCTATATTATCCGCTTTTATCTCTCCCGTCGTCGCTTCTTCTTCCTCCCTCTTCTGTCATCCCCATCCTCTTTTTGCTGCGCTTTCGTAAGTCTTTCATCTCTCTCTCACTCTTTACCCTCAACGACTCTTCACAGTTCGAACTTCATTTTGTGGCTCATGGACCATCGAATATTTCTTCATTCAAGCCTGACAACCTCTGCTCCCTCTGCCATCTCCCACGTCTGACGAGAAGCTTTTCCAACATGGCCCTGAACGTATATCCTGTCAACATGAGAAGATGGTAGGGTCTCACTCGAAGACGCCAACCACTTCGTGCATACGTATACGAAGCTACCATTTTCGTAGTTTCACGCTCGATTTATTCCCTCGGCATTAGCCAACTTATAATTTGCCTGTCCTCGGAGTGTGAACTATACTTTGACAAACTTTCTCCCACTAATTTAAATAAGAAAACTTTGGCGTAACAACTTTCCGCAATCATAAGAGGGGACAAAAGAGGGGAATAGTCATGCATCGATCGTATCACATCGAAAAAGGGAATCGCAAATACGTCTGTCTGAGTTTTATTAGTATAGCAAAAGCACAGTAAAATGATTATCAACAAAATACGATATCTCGAAAACTATTGCTATCAGCCAAAATTTTCCGTATTATTATTTTTTTTTTGACATATGTCGTTGTCAGACATAGATCCGGCAAGTCTTCCATCGACCTACGGAACCACAATGCGGGTCACCATATTATTGGTTTGATAGTATTGGCCCACCAATGCCTGGCACAAACTTGGCGAACCGTTAATCCGCCTATCGTGCTGGTTCCCAATGCTGGTCGACGAATTATTGTCCGATTATCATCAAACCGTCAAACGGCTGAGTGCTGACATTTTTGTAATTACTGGCGATCCAACATGGAAACTACTCAAATTATGGTTCTTATATACGAAGAAAGATTATGAATCGATACGTATACCAAATAACAGAAGAATAATATTATATAAATATTACGTAAATGAAAGTATTTTTTTCATATTTTATATACAGGCAGAGCAGACCATCAGAATATCCATTTGCTCGTTCAAATGTACTATTCGAAACTGCATGAACCGAAAAATAGAAAAGTTTTTATCACAAGATTTTACTTATTGGCCGGTCGCACATAAACTCTTTCGTTCTGATCTGATAAGCTTATATCGCTGCAACTAACGAACTAACTGATACAGACTAAGGGATTGCGATCGTGAGACTGTACCTATTCTAGACTTCGTTTATTTTTGCATTTTTTGCATTTTCCGTGCAAATGATTTTTTTTACCAAATCGTATTCCAAAGAAAATCCAGTTGGATTCCTGGATTTCTAGGAAATGCAGTTCCAACCTCTAGCTTATCTTCCTGATTTCGGTCCATTTCCGAGGTAAAAGAATCACGTATTTTCCTTGAGCACGTAAAATAAGAAAACAGATGATTCTGAAATGAACGAATGGACTCAAACACTTCGGGTATTTCTGGAGTGAATAAATTTGCTCTCTGCTTAATTTTAGCGGAAACCACTTTGACTTCGCGGGTCTTCGATTAAACGGAAACGAAGACGAACCTGCGAAGCCATCTCAACAATACGATATTGTGCAAAGCGTGAAAGCTTTTTTCCCTCACCTCCCGAAAAGAGCAGGAGTGAATTAACTCAGCGAAGCTTTTTCTTTTTCCCCGTGCGAATCCGTAGGATCTTCCCGGACTCGCTTTACCTGCGTAATACTTTTATTCCACCAACCGCATTCTACAGGGTGTCCCAATTAAGAATGTCATCCTTGAAATGGGAGGGAAAAAAATATTTTTCAACCGCTCCGGCCACTTTCCAGAATCTCAAAATTCACGAGATTTCAAAAGGTCGTAGAGCGAGCTTTTCCTGTGCTATTGAGATTCATGAGGTGTGTTTGAAAAGGTTTTTGCCTGACTTAAATAATGGCGTTGGATTCGTATCGATATCTCGTATGGTTTTCCCAGAAAGTCCACTCGAAAAACGGCAAAAAAAGAGTCAAAGGGGTATGTATGGAAAAATTGGCAAAAATCGATGGTCCAACTTTGAAATTCTGCCAAAAATCGAAAAATCATCGGATTTGAATTTTCGAAAGAGCATTTTGAAGAAAAAATCATAACGAAGAGATTGAGCACAGAGTGGAGTGCCGAATCCTAAAGGGAAAAAAGTTATCGATAATTGAGTGAAAAAACTTTTTTTGCCCCAAAATCCAAAAAAAAAGTGGATTTTTAATATTTTTTAAAATGGTCTATTTTGATGTAATTTGATCCCCTGAGTACGAATCTACCATTAATTTCCCCCGAAACCCAAAATTATCATGACAAAATCGTAGAAGCTTCTGAAAACAGAATTTTTCACGATATTTTCATGAAAAATTTGGGTTTTGGGTATCTTCGGGTGTACCATCAGTTTCGAAAAACGAACAACCAGTAATTACTTTTCGTCTTTGCTCTTCGAGAGATCCAAACTTTTGAGAAATTCCAATTCGCCGCGTAATGGAAAGGAAAAAAAAACGACGTTGTCATACACAATTTTCCATTGGAACATGTCGGAACCTCGTAAATCCCGAGAAAAATAGTTTTTCAGTAAAACCCGCGTATTTCTCGTCCGTCATAAGGTGCTGCGAAAAAACGGTGCACCCGTATCCAACAACGACTCTCCCGCAGTCACATGGGAAAGAGACCGGTAGAAATGGATAGAAAGAGAGAAAGACTATGAAGGGCAAACCCGGCCATCGTAACGAAATCGGATCATGGGTGGTCAGTTTTCTCACCCCCGGAAAATGCTCGTGCGTATCGGAAAATTGATCAGTGACGGTGCACGATGTATATATGTGTGTGTTTGCGCGCGCAACAATGTTGGCAAGGTTTGGATCGAAGAACGCTGAAGAGGTGAGGGTGAGTGTTACAAGGGTGTTCGTGAGAAGCGAGCTTGCAAGCGGTAAGAGACGCAAGGAGAGGCGGTAGGGAAAAGCAAACACGAATCGTAGCACGTTTCCTAGTCTATACGGATTTGGGTGTTAGGTGAAAGCTCTATGGGGCGGTTGTGTACGAGGGTGGTAGGATGGGGTTCGTTGAGTGGCGGGACCAGCAGAGACGGTGAACGTAAAAAGATGAAGGCGAGTTGTGACAGCACTAGTTGGGTTCTTCCGTGCCTCTCGCCTCTCTCACTATCTCTCTTTCTCTCTCTTTTTCCACAGCTGATTTTGTTATACACCCGCTTTTCGCTGTACACTAATTGAATAACCGCTCTTGGCGTTGCGATGCTCTCATCGTACTCTCTCGGTTGGACACAAATAAGTTTGGTCGTTGCTTGGAGAAAGCCACCGCCGCCGCCGCCGCTTCGGAAAATCCATTTACGCTCGGAAAGTGTTGAAAAGAAAGGAGGAGCCGTTTTTCTATTTTCTCTCTTATTATGAACGTCGAGTTGATGCGAGGGAGTAGAAAAGCCACATACAGAGGGAATTTCAAGTTTTCGAGAACAAGATGTATACTGTCGGTGGCGGCATGTGGGAGTAGCAATTGTCACTTATTCGGTGAAACTTCGTGCGTGCAAGTTTTGGAGACCACAGGCACTGTAGTCTCCTCCGATACGCCAGCAATCGTTTCTCGAAGGCTCGGCAACTGGATGATGTAAAAGACAGTCCAAGTTCGTTCCTCAATAGGGTTGTTGCTTTGACAGATACCACACGGAGTTTCGGAAAAACGCTGCGCAATGTCGGATTGCTAGAATTGTTGGCCCGACACCAAGTTGAGGTCGAAAAGAAACTTCGACATTTCAAGGCAATCACGGCTTTCGTTCGGTCCGCTTTACAGTTTCTCTGCGGAGAAATCGTGAACGGAACGGACTTGGTGTATGGAAGAACGAGTTTAGAATCTAGGTTGACTCAGACATTAGATTTCCTCTCCTTTGATGATTGCTGGGCAAAGAACGTTATGCCTGACCCGACTGTCAGTGTATGGAAACCTAGGCCCTGCACGAATGAACATCAGACGTCGATCAATGGAAAACAATCACCAATGATTAGGACCAATAATGGACAACATCAAATTTTTTATCTAGAAATCGACATCGATCAGTAACGAATGGACGTCGAGTGATCGACAAATCGACACGGGTCGTGAAACGGTAATCGTTAGTCATCAGCAACAAGATCAGTGGGAGAAAAAATGAACAATTGAACATCTATAATCAATGCAGATAGGTCATCAATATATGGGTATCAATCACGAGCAAGTCGATATCAGTCATCAAAAGTTGAACTCGGTCCATCCAACGTCTCCTGACGAAACGTTTAAATACATTATAAGCCGCCGTCACAAAATCAACCATCAGTTGGACCGCAGTGAGAAAGTGCTCATCAATAAATTAATCGAGTATCGCAGCAATTTAGTGCGTATCCTCACTCGATACTAAATCAATCAGGCTCTAGCATTGGAAAACCACGACGAACATTAGATTACATCAAAGCTCCACTAGCCTGCATATCTGGAATCCAGATGGATGCTGATGGATAGGGATGGGGTAGAGAAGCTTTCGGAAAAACTGAAGGATTTGTGGGAGAAGGAGACAGGGAGCGCCACTCAAATGAGAGGGTTCGAATTAGGAATGGAAGAAGAGCCAAGGAAAAAAAAAGCTTGGAATCCTCTCGGCATGCGTCAATTCAGCGAGTGCCTGGGAAACCTCGAGCTGTCGTGCATAGCTGGAGATGCTGTCTCGTACGTGGTTTGGGAACTCGGCGGAAAATGAATCATTTTATTTCACGGAAGGATAGACGCGTCGGTCACAGGAGAAGAGTACTCGTCTCTACCCCACCACGTCAATGGCAAACTATGGACAGGCCGCCGGTGGAAAAGCAATAGGACAGGGTGGACGGCGGATAAGGGTGTTTCGGGTAGGGTTGGTGGAGGTGTACGCATGCCGGATACCAATGCGCCAGGAACAACCGAAGCCACCGACAACCGTTCTACACGGTAGCTCACAATACAAGCTGAGTTAGCCTACCACCAATGTGGGTTCTACGGTGTGCATTATTCAATCGGTCCCTGGCTATATCCTATATCCCAATCGGATGGACTGCGTAGAAATGCGCGCCAGCTATACACACCATTGTGAAACGCGATCAGATACACCGTATCAAATTGTTGGCGACGCCGGTGAACAATCTCCCTCCCATGTCTCTCTTTCTCTCACTCTCTCTCTCTCTCTCGTCCGTGCGATCGTGAACGGGCAACGTGATTTCCAATTGTTTCTGCCGATGTCACAACAACGCATGCGACGAACGAGAAATTAATGCAATATCAGAAGCGTGCCTAGTACCGGACGTCTCGTTCTGGTATGTTCCACCGAAGAGGCCTCGCTTCTGGATCGGACAATTCCACGATCCGGCTAACGACGATACCAGCGGACATCACGTATCTAATGCAAATATTCGCCTAAGTGAGATGCTTTTTGTCCTATGGGTTTATGAAGGACTGTGTAGATTTGTTCAAACCGATACGGGACTCACAGAGTAGCAATTGCTCACGGAGTACTGGCATATTACCAAATTATCGTTCCTGCAATATCCTCATGGGCTTCCTTTTTTAATTCGTTTTCACATGTTTGGTTTTAAGGTTTCGATGTATGGTTTTATTTTCAATACTCTAATTTTATTTAGATATTTGATCTGATTTTATGTAGCAGGCTAATTGAAAGTCCAATAAATCTGAATATCAAATATGATCATAAGTAAACTGGATCGATCACGATTGTAAAATAAAAATAGTTTATTCTCACAAAAGGCTCGTTTTCTCATTAATGAAACCTGAATGTTTGGAGTGCCTGCGTATGTCAGGCGGAAGATTACGAATCGTGTGCATTCTCAAGGAAAGTAATGAGAATGAATGCGAGCTTGCAAATGCACAGTTTTATCCAAATAACTGTACGGGTAACGATAGCGAATTACCGCTCGCTCAATCACAAAGTAAAGCAGATGCCGGTGGCGGAATGCTCCGTGGAGTGCGCCACGGATGTATCGTACACGCTTGGCATCAGAGCCGATGAGTACTTGAAAGTTCCTGTTGTACAAGGCACAAAGCTATTTTACGAATGTCAGACAAACAGCCATGATGCTACAGAGAACGCACACGTACAGGTTTTCTAGTCAAACGACTAGTGCTTGCTTCTGATACTGATCTACATGGGCAAACTGACGTATACAGCAGGTTTGACCAAACTCCGAATGATGGTAAGGCCTCGTTGTGTACGTGAAATTGAAAGTCTTCTCGCAAGGCTCAGCATACTGTAAAATACAACGAGTCAACCGGTATTGCTCCGGCGCAAGCCTCGGATTCGCGAAAATACTTTTGGAGCTTTGGTCCTTCGTTTGTTCCGGTGCTTTAATCGAAAAACTCACACCAGCAAGGATACCACCCGTAAATCGCCGTAACAGAGATCCAACCGCAAAATTTGGGTTGGGTAACTCGGGAGGTATACGAATCGCGTTTAGAGAATTGCCTACAACCAGCTGAGCTTTTTTCTATCCAGAACCTCGTTCCCGATGAAGGATATACTTGGACCCGAAAACTAGTTACCTCGTTCACGGTAGGTATTGGAAATGCAATAACTATGTTGACATTGGAGGGTACGGGTTCAACAAGGACTTTCACACTTTATTTGTGGGAGGTATGAGGCCATTTCATGAACCTATGCAACCATCTTGTGGTAGGCGAAATCTTCTCCAGCGAAATTACAGAACCTGGTCCATGATGGAACGTTACTCGTCAAAACTCTATCATCGCGTAATGTCCATCTAAGCCTAGAGGTGTCTTTTTCGAACGCTGATTATCAAAAATACCGTGGCACGCAGTTTATTTCGGCAACGATCCTACGTCCCCTATCCAACGGTCGGTAGCTGCCTCAACGTAACGCTATCCATCTATGGTATCCATTCAATCATTCTGTGCCACAAATCTAATCGCTGTATCGTATACGTCTAATCATCCTGTGGCATATCTCCAACCACTTCATGGTACCTTTCCAACTGCGTTACGGTGCATCCCAAAAACTCTACCACTGCTTGGTGTTCGTCAATGTCCAATCGTACTGTTCTATAAAACCGATATTCAACCATTCTTGGATACATATACCAACACTAATATTCTACGGTCCCTATCTACCCAACAGCCGCAGCCAGTGTTTCGCTTCGGTTTCAGCAAATGGCAATGGCACCCGTTCCACTCTCTCGCTATTCCAACCCGGACTAACTCGATTTATATCGAACAGTGTATATATACGCATTCCCAATTGTTTTTATTTCGCATCCGGGTGCAGACCCGGAATACTCGAGGGCCGAGAATAGTCGGAGGGCCAAAGTGGAGAAGGGTATGAATTAATCGCTTAACGGTCAATATCATGTAGCAGTATCCAGTAGACGAGAGAGACGAACGAAGACGAGAAAAAGGAAGGTGACATGATGGACAGCGGGAACCGGTCGATTCTCAGATCTATCCTATCTCGAGGGAACAGCATCCTCTCCCTGCTGACCGATTCCACAGTTTTCTAAAAGTTCAGATCCCCTAAATTTTTCGATGCTGAAAGGACAAATGGACAACAAAAAAGGATGGAAACGCAGTAAAAATGAACGGGAAAAATGGAGCGTGATCCAGAAGCTCATCCAAACTGTGATGTTTTCACTATTATCAGATATAATGGTGGCTACTATTGGACTTGGCTGGAATCGCAAGCGAAATACTCTGTCTATGTAAAACTAGGTACACAGGTAAATGGAATGAAGCTGAAGTAGGAAAACATAACGAACGATTCCCGACTGCCTACGTATGTAGTCATCGTAACGAAGCTGTCGCTATTACTCCGGAATCAAACTTAATAGCCCCAAAGCATAAGAGATTACAAAATGATGTTAGATTGCTCGAATATCTTCCCATTTTTTTAACCCCCGCGGGCGCCAATCGAATTTTATTGCTCCGCGGTACCTCGAAATACTGTCGGTAATGGAGTAGCGATAGCGCTTCATTGGCCGTACCATTTACCACGAAAGAAATATATCCCTTGATATATATATGTACGTACGGAACTCTGGCTCAAGAGGGATTGCAAAGTTGAAATAACTTGATCGATTGTTTCCCCTGTTTACGAGCTGATGTAACGAAAGAATTACATAGCTTTCAAGTGAACAACCCAACCAAGCTCTATCAGACCTAATTTGTTTAGTTTCTTAGCCGTTTACCATAAAAATAGTATCAGGACCTTGACGTCCTGATCGTTAACAACAATGGTTCAATAAAAACCGTAGCAGCAACGAAAATGTCAACGACAATAATATTAATACTAATAACAATAACAGCGCCAATAATAATAATAACGATATCAATAAGAACAACAGAAATGATAGAAGCAGGAATGATAATAATAATTCTTGTTATTATGTTAGAAAAATAAAATTGTATCCAGCGAGCTCAAAAGACGGCTCTAGTTTTGACTCAGTCTTTTCACGATCGATCCGTACACATAATTTCAATTGCCCAAATTGAAGAACCTTCCAAATTAGAAAATTTGATAATCGCTAGCTCCAATTCCGGGACTTTGGTCTTCCAGGACTCAACCGCTTGGAATTTAAGGGAATTCTGTAAATAAAAGGCCACTCGCCAACCCGAGGCTACACTAACGAAGCTGTTATCCATGCGAACAATAAGCTATCCCTCTCGTCTCGGCGATTGTCAAATGGGACATCTTGACACCCTTTTCCGAGCGGAGTATCATCTGTCCCGTCGCCGGTCGACGGGTCGTATCTTCGGGGATGAATTTGACGGAAGGAAAGATACGCAGACCTGTGTCCATAAAGAATATCCGGCGTCGCGATTTGGAGACACTGGGTACATTCGCCAGAACGCCTCACTCCCCAATATTCACGTGAAGAGATGTGGATATTTCACTCCGTTGCGATCGGCACCGTTGTCATCGTCGCGTCCTTGTCTCCCGATTCAGGGCTGGAGAATGATTCAATCACGCCACGGAAGGAAGTATCCGGTCAATCAAATAACGGGGACATCGAGGACAGGAAGAGAAGATCTGGAGCGGATAGGCGATCGATACATCGTGCGTTCTAACTGTCGTCGAATACGAGCCACGGATCGTTTCACCTAGGAAACTCACGGATCCGCGTAGAAGCGGTCTACTGGGTGTGACGTAAAAGTTAAACCGGGTATTGACGACTGTGCGATCGGACGAGGGGCTATCAAAGTTGAGGGGTCAAAAAACAGTTATTTTCTATGAGGACATCTATAAACCAAGAAATATGATTAAATCGGATGTTTAACGATCGTAGATTACTTTTCCATGGGTACTAAACCAGCTCGAACTCAGTTTTAGGAATAGGATGCCATTCTGGATCAACTGCGTGCAATGTTAAAACAGTGCAGCGAGATTTCAGACTTCTATTTATCGATTATTCAAATATTGTACAGAAAGTAGCTAAAAATTTCTCTGATGACATTAATGAGAATTGAAATTATATCAGTGTCAATGTGTGCTCTTTCAGTGGATGATAGTTGTTAGCCAGTGGGTGGTTGGTAGAGGAAGCGACAGGAGGGTGGAAGGGAAAGAGAAAGATCGCTTGCGACGTACCTAGAGGGGTAACAGGTCGGATGTCCGGCAGTCCGTCACCGACTATCCCCACGTATCTCGGAGACCGCCCAGGGTACTGTTCCGCAATATAGAACGAGGGACACACAGGGAAAGCCGAGCACATCGTGGCGGACCTCCGTCTCGCCATATCGCTGATTTAACAAGTCCCGAATATGCATGTACTCTGTGGCCAAGCCTGCATAGCTGTATTCTGTTTCAACTGCGTGATACGTTGAGTGGCATAACCCTCAACACCACACGGTGCAACGGGGACAAGGGTAGAAGTGGAGAATTTAGCATCAGTATGCTTATAGACAGAATTCACTACGCAGATATCCCCATAATCTGCTAACTGGTATCCGAAATGATATCGGACTATTAGCTATTGATTAGAAAACTTCTAATGATCAATAGGATCCTTAGAATCCTCTGGACATCGGCGTAACCTGTTTCTCAATAAAAACAAAACGAGTTCCAACTTCAATCAGCCGCTGCTTCAAACGGTTTGTAGTCTCAGAGACGCCCTTGGTTTAAGCTGTTTCTAAAGCACGAATCGTGCTAGCTTGTCTGAGTTGCCATAGAAACAGACCAATAGCTATATTTGTCTCGACTTCCAAACTTGAATGAATCCTGTTTAACCTTATATCCAGACCTAACCTATGTCAACCTGCTTCCAATCGAAAACATGACTAATGTCAACCAGCTTCTGTTCCCAGAGATGCTATTTCAACAGATTCCAGCCCATCGGAGATCTTGTTATCATCGGTTTCTAGAGCCAGATCTGGAGAACCTGTTCCAATCGATGTCTAATCCAGAAGAGGTTCGGTACGAGCCGATTTGTAGTCCCATCTCTGCATGGCCAATCGTCCGTGCGATCAATCATTCCATCTACGTCCACTTCCATCGACTTGGGCTTGGGTGTCCTCGCTGGTCTACGGAGTTTCTCATTCTGTTTCCCGTCCAGGTTCTGTTCGCTCTCTCACTCTCTGGCAGTATACCGTCTGTAGACATCACCTACTAAAGCAACCGGTATTCCGTCCCTCTTTCCCTGGTAGTCCCGAGGCGGACTGCAGCACCCTCTACTTCGTCATCCCACCCTCACCGGGTACTCTGGAACTGCGCTGGCTCTCCCGTGCTCTCTCGGTCATCGACGAAGCACCATTGATGCCAGTTCACTGCCAGCTCACACAGATTTATGGTTGTGTATACTGCTCTACCTGGTTTTGCTCCCACCTCACCCCTGCTGGTACGCTCATCGTGCCTATACATTCCCACCACCTTTGCCCCTTCACCCTCTGGTACTTAACTTTGGCTCAACGACCGCCGTCGTCGATCCTCATCCTCCTCTACTTTCCAAGGCTTTCGTGCGATATCGCACATTTCGATCTATCGCGCACATTAGGGAAATCCTAATTACGCGGAAACTTCACGAAACGCCTTTCGCAAAGGGATCGGATATGTACCGTTCGCTCCACTATCGTAACGCTTGCGACAGCGAGTCCCCCGGACTTTCCAACTGTGGATATATCCCCATTGATTTCATGCAGGTATCTACGGTTGAAGAATTTAACCAACCGCGATATGGAATGTACCGGATCCGTTTGGAGATGTTCCATCCTACTTTTCCGACGGTTCGTGAAAGTCCAATTTCCTGACAATCTGTTTTCAAAGAGACATCTCACAGAGTTTTCCAGCCGTCGTAAAACGAATTTTAGGAACAATTGAGGCAACGCATTGCGAAATGACGAGCGCAAAAGTCATTCGCGTACCCGATCGCTGGTAAATCAGTCCTGTCGCCGGTACGAAATGTGAAGAGAATTCAAAGCCATTCAGTCGCGGACTTTGGCCACTTCAAGGATTGAAGTACCAGTGGCTGTGCGCGAATCGTACTGGCACGAGACTAATTTGTTGCAACGATTCTTCGTCGAATGATTCCCCCTGGTACGCGGGTCTTAATCCGTTAATTTCTTAATCCGATTGGAGCCTGGTCGGGTCCGCTTGCGGTACGCTAATTCCGTACTCCAGTATGCAACGAAACTCGATAAGAGCTTCGAGACCGCGGGGTTCGAGTCCTTTTTCGCTCTCTTCGTTCGGTTCGCTCCAGGTTTTACTTTTTCCTTTCGCATTGGCAAGTCTCCATCGAATAACGTCCGGATGTCCTAACAAGCTGATGACCTGGTGTAATCCGGTACTGGCTTTTCCCAGGATGTATCACTGCACAGTAATTAGTTACGGCGGAAGGATGTTAGAAAAAATCGTTTCCCGTTTAACTCGCGATGTCTTCAGCTAGCGTTGGATTATTTTTCCTATCCAATTTCCTCTTTTCCGTTTCTGTATTATCGATGTTAACTCGATGCAATTATTTTCCACGTTTACTCTTTGTTACTGACAGGTTTCTATAACTATTTTCTCTGTCAAATACTGACAACAGAAATCTTATTTTCTGCTTCATTAATACTGATGATCAAAATTCAAGATTTCGTGGTATGATAAACAGGGTTGCGAAAGTGTGGGCATTCGTGCAAGATGATGCAACGTACAAATGTTATATGAAGAGTAAGGGCTGTACAGGACACGTTTCCAGTGAAGTAATCAACCCGTACTTCAAAAGCCCTTCAGCCAAAGCAGCAGAGGATGGGGGATTCATAGAGAGACATCCTGATCGAAGTACTATTCCCCGAATGATTGCCATCAGCTATCTAGATGATACAGAGGATACTCAAAGGCAACATCGCATAGATTATCAGAAATTTGGGTTGATGGCTATCAAAAGAGAAAAGGTGGCCGGATATTTTGACACTTTGGATTTCTTCGATGAACGTGCCAAGGATAAATCAAGCGCATGATCCGTACACGTGTAAAAAGCACAGACGTAAATCAACATTCCACTTATGGTTTCTGTGCCTAAGTAGGTATCGTTCGATTGGCTATATACATATTTGCCGTCAAAGCGAACGTGCCTACGAAGGCATCCAGCAGAATCCTTTTGAAATGACAGCTGGACAATGCTTTACGCGGTATAGGCTTGTCATTGGCCATTCAATCCATGTACGTATAGATGTTGTGATTCCAAAAGATGCGACGATGGTATCATCGATACTGGGGAATACGTATGGCTCCTGGCAGTTTACACCTCCGCATCCTAGCTTTCGAAACCGCGCCCAGAAGATCAGGACGGGGAGAAACAAGAGGGAACAGGCAGTTCTAGTTTCAGTGCGTATTGGGTCTCGAATTGTGCAACGCCGTGCACTGACGGTTTCGCAATTCATGATCGTTCATAGTCCAGTCCTGGTGGTCGAAGGATGGTACCTCCCTTTCCGCGCGATCATGGTAGTTACGTGTGCGCTCCTAAATCATACGGACCGAAATGACGATGGACACAGACAGGCAGAGAAAGGGTGGGGTTAGGAGGTGGTCTCGGGATACCAGAAGCGTGAGACAGACCCAAAACTGACATGGCCGCAGCGACGATCCATAAAATCTACCTGGTGCCGATATTTGACTCCGATATATGCAAAATATCCTTTACTATATATATAATTTAACTATTGGGACAATACGTAAATACATACATAGAAATATACATTAACAAAAATGTATATGTGTATTAGAAGTTATGTTTTATATTAGTTTTTGTTGGAAATTATATTTAGTGATTTCGCCCAAAACCCAACATTTTTATGAAAAAATCGTAAAAATCGTGTTTTTAGAAGTTTGTAACGATTTTTTCATGAAAATTTTGAGTTTTGGGGGAAATTGATGGTAGATTCATGCTCAGGGGATCAAATTACATCAAAATAGACCATTTAAAAAAATATTAAAAATCCAAATTTTTTTTGGATTTTAGGGCAAACAAAGTTTTTTTACTCAATCATCGATAACTTTTTTTCCTTTAGGATTGGGCACTCCCCTCTGTGCTCAATCTCTTCGTTACGATTTTCTCTTCAAAATGCTTTTTTAAAAATTCGAATCCGATGATTTTTCGATTTTTTGCAGAATTTCAAAGTTGGACCATCGATTTTTGCCAATTTTTCCATACATACCCCTTTGCCTCTTTTTTTGCGGTT
>JAPYZJ010000389.1:5076-83082 GCA_030522765.1 Ophioninae sp. B BG-2022a
TCCCGAGTTTGATTATAGAGAGTACTTCAACGCTTCCTCGTGTGTGTGTTTTTTTATTCCCTTTTTCGTTCACCGAAAAGTCCCCGCGATCTTCTCGAACGCGTAAACGGCCAGGTGTTCCATTTATTTGACGACTCGAATTCTTCGTGCCGATCGAGTGTGTTCCCGCTCGCTGCAACATTCTCCCAACTGACTCCACGTTTGCGTTCGTTTCAACCCACGCCGCCTCGTAAACTCCTCGTGGTACTTCTGAGACGAATTGTTTCATACTTCCGAACGGTATTATTTTCTCCACGCTTTTTACACCCGTCGCTTGGAAAACTCCCGACAAACTTTTCCAAACGATTCCGCAACCGCGAAACGCTGATTATTTTTTACACGTTTTTTTTTTCGTCATATGGAGAGACTCGGTAAGGAAAAAAAATACGATTTTCCGGACTAAATGGGTTTGAAGTTTCCATCGTTGGAATGCAACGAAAATCACTTTTTTTATTTCATTATTTTCGTTCTCGCATGAATTGTGCTGCAAAAAACGTTTCTATATATTTTTTTATTACATATTGATTAAAAATTAGTTTCTTATAAAAATGTTGGATAATTGTTACCAATTTGTATTCGTTCGAATGAAGGTTGGAAAACGATGATTTTATGAAAATTCATTCATTTAATTTCCCTTATTATTAAATTATTTAATTATTATTGAAATCGAAAGAATTTGAGGGGAATATTCGATTTTTATTGATTTGTTGAATTGTTCACTTATTATGAAATTATTAAATCATTCAATATTATTAACATTATTACCATTATTCAAACACAGAGATGCGAAGAAATATACAATTACTATTGAATTAAAAAATTCTTGACTGATTATTGAAACAAAGTAATGTTCAACAATTATTGAAACAGAGGGATGATAAATTACTGATAAAAAATAATCGTTGGATTCAAAAGCTACTAAATTGAATGACATTTAGCTACGTTACTGGATTAATTGATACTGGGAAACGAGGTGGAAAAATGCCCTCCGGAAGGTACACATTGAACCGATTCGTGGTGTAATAATTAATCGCACAAAGAAACGCGTCACCTTTTATTATATGTAGACGCGTGCGATACGAACCGATCATGCCCGTGAAATTTCTTCATCGAATTTTTTTCTTCATTCGAGGTAACGAAATACTCGTGAGCAACCGGTGGCAGGTTATGGTCGTTCAAAGAGAGAGAAAGAAAGGAGGGTGAGGGGGGATGGGAGAGAGATAGAAACGATACGAGATTTCCGGCTATCGATAAGTCATCGATCCACGAATATCTCTCAGCTGGCCACGTCCAGCCTGGTATCGTCCTTCCGAATGTATTATTACAAAACCGGTCTTCCGTCTCTCTCCGCTTTGTTGCGATACTCCTCAATTGACCGCGGTTCTCGTCGTATCTTCGCCTCTTTTTCATTTATTTCCTCTTATCTAATCTTCGCTGTTCTTTTCTGTCTCCGATCTTTCGATCTCACGCTCGATGACGACGGCCACTGTACGCCGGAAAATTTGGTCACTCAATCAAAAGTATCACGTAGCACATACTGAGGAGTTTCTCGCGCCATAATCACAATAGTATATTAAAAGTAAAGGCAAAATCATCAGATACTATTTTTTCAAGATAATTCTTTGAAAAATTACGTGAATCTTTTTGAGCGTCATATCGTAAAATATACGAAATTTGAAAAGGTTTCACCGTTTGGTAATCGAGATATTCAGTGGTAAAAATCGCAATCTTAACAGAAGGTCGTATAAAAAGTTATGAAAAAAGATCATTTTTATAACAAATTTCACGATTTCTAGATGGATATACTTGATTAAATTTTATTCACAGTTGAGTATGATTGTTGAGAAGGTTTAGACAAATTTTAAACAATTAATCTTAGGATCGATTGTTGGTGATGTGACATTTCTTCGAGGGATTCTAATTTGGCCGTTCGAAAAACAAGTCCATTTTCAAGGATTTTTTATGGGATTGTGAATGGAGATATCGATGTAGGGTTTGTTAAGCTTAAAGAAATGTCGAAGACGTACCGCGTGACACACGAGTGCGAGAGAGATACTCGAAATTTAAAAATCGCAATTTCTCAAGGACGAAACATTTTTATTGTTAAATTCATGCATCTATTTCTGTCTTTATGAAAAAAAACGACTTAATCGACGCCGAGAAAACGGATATCGAAAATTTGTGAGGTTATGTCGATGTTCGTCATGCTCTTAAGAGCATGACGAACACGCCTCCGTCCACTTCGAATTTGTGAATCCACTGTTTTCTCAAACGGCTGAACCAATTGGTATGAAATTTGTTGTGTGCATTCAGGACGATGGCACCGAGGGCCTCCTGCTAGCCATTTTTCATAAAAATGTTTAATCCTTGAGAAATCGCGGTTTAGAACGTTTCGACTATCTCTCTCGCACTCGTCTGTCACGTGGTAATGTTCGTTTATCCCTTAACGACATATACTCTCGAAATACGTTGAAAAAATGTTTATTATATATTTTATGAATTTTTAACGTACTAAAAGACCATTTTTATAGTCTCATATTTATTCGAAAAACTTGTTGCTTCGGAAGAAAGATAAGCTTTGAAAAAATCCGTGGGGCGTAACTTATCAGTTTAATTAAACGATACAAATAAATAGATAATTAAAGAACAATATATTGAGATAAAAATGAAATAAATATTTTTTTGGCAGGCTCGGAACGCGAAACTTTCTCAAACATCTTTACTTCATTTTAAATAGGAAAGTAACTGTATTAATTTGCAAAATATATGGTTTTGGATCGAAATAAAAAAAGGGAAAAAAGTATGGTTGCCTTCGAACGATGCGAACTTCAGCGTCGTCGCTCTCTCGGAGGCACCTGTTCGATAAAGTTGACTGCCCAGGGCCAAGGGTTCGCAATTTCTCGCTGTCGTCTCTTGAGATTCTTGACGAGACGAACTTACGCACGGGCGATCAGAATAATCGTTCTATTCTAAGATCTGCGAAGAGAGACAGGAGGACAGAGAAAGTTCCGGTGACGAAAATTCGTAGAGCGCTGCTCGTCCTCAAGTGTTTCGGAAATTGACAATTTCGATCGAGCCGATAAAATATTATGTTATAAAGGACTATAAAGTAAAGGAAAATTACGTAATAAGGAAAAAACTCCTTTTTATTTTTTTCAAAAATAGACAAACAGATAAAACGATATTAAATAAGAAATCATGAATGAATAAATATTTTGAAACACGTTTCCACGATTTTCGTAGTTCAGATTAGCCAGAGGACAGTTGGGGAATAAAAAAAAACTTTTTTTATTTCACACGTTAAAAATAATAATAATAAAGTCATTAATGAAAAATAACACAATATAACAATAATTAAAAGAATAATTTTTTGTTGCATCTGTGCGATGGAAACTTCGTCACTTTTACGGGCTCAACATTTTTTTTTTTCGTTTTAACGAGCTTTCGTTTTACACTCGGAGTGCTTCGAAGCTCCAAAAGAAAAAGTGCGGGATTTTGCGTTGGAGTCGGTCATATTCGGTGGCGCCTGAACTTCGGAGCGCTTTTCAGTCGAGAGTACGGAGCCGTTGTAGGAATAGATTCAGTATTCAACAGCTGGCTAGATTATTAATTGATGAGGGATATACTCGAAGGTACTTTGGGTAATTGAACAAATTCGGTCGTCCGAGAGTCACGAGCTCCGGCGGCAATTCGTGTTTCCGGTAGTACGCTTTTTCGTCACTCTCGGCTCTGGGCTACTCGGACCGTCCGAGATCCGGATTATTAAAAAAGTTATTCTAAAGAAACAAGCGAGGGGATTTAAAAGTCGTTTGGAATTTTATTGTGTGTACGTTAACAAAATCGTGCACTAAATAAGAAAAAAAAAACAATTATTTTCACCTGCTTTATAAGAAACAAAAAGAACGAGATTTTCTCTTGAAATAAATTATATTCGATGAGACTTGATCGATCTTTTTCGTTATCGTATTTGAATCGTCGAAAAAAGTTGTTTACAATCTTGTTTTTTCGAGGAAAAATGTCACCATTGTTTAAAAAATTTTTTTTTCGAACCTAACCTCCGCTGTAGACACCCCAATATTCTCTCGATTCCTGATACAGGCTTTTGATCAAAGTACGTACACGAAGGACTCAGAAAAATTTGGTTTTCGTTGTATGATCGATGCCCCATCAAAATCACGGCTAAGCGGTCATCACTCTCAGTATCGGCCGCTTAACTTCAGTGACCGCACATCCAATAACGTCGGTTTGGACACGTATTAATTTTTGGTGGTTGGACGAACGCCTTTGTGGCTGAGAGTTCGACTATCTTCGTTTCCGTTGACATACCAACCGAGGATCGTATCTCACTCGGTGTGACAGTTCCTAGACTCATTAAGACCGCCCTTCTTTTACGATATAAATAGATGCGACTCGACTCGTGTGCGAAACTCATTCTCCAACCCCCCTCACGCCGCTGTTTTTTCCACTTGCCCTCTCACTTGGCGTTTCGAGGACGAAAATGTCCTTTTTTTTTTGGTTTTGTCTCTTTGCACGGAAACTTTGTCCTTTTTGGTCCGCGCTTCGACGACCGGTATCTTTGACTTTTCTCGTTCCTCCCTCTATCTTTTCTGACCCTCTTTCTCTTGCCCACTCCCGGTCGTCGCTTCGCCTCTTTCTCATTTTTCCTCTCGTCTTCCGTTCCCGGATTATACACCCTGGACCCCCGTCCAGTCTCGTTCTAGCTCGGACTATCGTGGTTTCCTATTTTCCGTAGACACGTGCCAAATTGTCGTCTCTCGCTCGTCGTCGTCGTCGTCCTCCTCCTCAGCCGCATGAACATCGCCGACTAAAATTACGGCTCTCGAAACGACTTATCTCTAAGAGCTCACGCATCAAATCTCCCAACTCCCTCGTTCCCTAGTATAGGTACCTATACGCGTACGTATACAGGGTGTCCCACCACGGAGTGCCATCCGTGAAATAAAGGTTGGGGATGAAATTCTGAGTTGATTGATATAAGCATTTATGCTTCCAGGATCAACCCCTGAATTTTTATTCATTTTCGAAGGCAGTCCAATCAGGTATCGCCAGGTATTTCCGTTTTAACGCCTTTTGAGCGGGCTTACGATTTTTGAGATTCCAAAAAAGTGGCAGAGGAAGTTGAAAATTTTTTTCTTCCGTTTTAAAATTATTACAAGGGTCGATTCAATCGTAAATTTTGCGCTGATTACGAATTCGCCGTGTTTTTGCCAGAAGTATAAAATTAGACTGCGAAAATACTAAAAACGTATCTAGAATATTTTTTTTACATTTTTTTGACATTTTACATGCATCAATCGACTCAGAATTTCGCCCCCATCCCCCCATCTCACGGATGACATTCCGTCGTGGGAAACCCTGTATATGTACACGTAAACGTCAGTAGTTGTGATTTTTCGAGTCCGAGCACACGCTTGACGAGTTCATTTCCATTGATGTTTTCTTTGTATTTTGTAATAATCCGATAGCCTTCGATCGCGGTGACTAATTGGCGGTTTTACTCCCATCGATATTAATCGGAACGGAATTCAATACTCTCACCGTTTGGTTACATATTTGAGACGATTTCATTGTTTTTTTTTTTTTAAACATATGCATATTCTATTTTTATCAAATTTAATATTCTACATATCAGAAAGTTATTATATTTAATATATTATTACATATTTATACATTTAGCTTGGGGAACGAAACAAATGAAAAAATTTAATGACAACGAAAGAATTTTATCGGTACCAATTCGTATAAATCAGAAAAAAAAATAGCACTGCTAAATGGCTGACATCGTAAGCTAATATTGGGGAAACGTGTACCAACATTGAAGAATCGAAAATCGAAAGCAAACCGCGAAATTTGAAAAGTCACCTCAGGTCATTTTCGAACAAACCTCGCTCAACGAAAATATAGTTCGATCTCTCGAAAATTTCTGGATAGTCCAAACCTCGGAGAAAAATAAGATCGAAGTATAATTTTCACTATGGGGGCCTAGCAGCGGTGAAAATAAATGCACGAATCCTAATGCTCGAATTACATGCAGCGAGGGCCCTGTACCGGGCAATTTATTGCTGTTTTCCTGCGTAGCAGCCCGATTGGTATTTCGCTGCGAAAAAAAAGAGAAAAAAAAAAACAAAACAAAACAAAAAGTGCACACGCGAATGCGTGAGTTCGCACATGTGCCCGTGCTTATAATCCACCAAGCGCGAAGGCTGCTGCATCACGTTCGAGTGTGTTTGCTTGCGTGTCGCGCTGCAGCGCGTTGCACCAGGACCCCATTGCATTTCTACTGTCTCTCCCCCTCTCCCCCTCCCACTCCACCCTTCTCTTTCATTTTCTGGCTTTCTCTCTCTCTCTCTCTCCCTTTTCGCCTCTGTCTCTCCCTTTGGGAAGTGGAGCTCCACAGTGAGAGGGAAAGAGACTCAGTCCCGGTAAGTTTGCTGTTCGGAGCTCACAAGGGTTCACGGGCCGGAAAATCAAGGGGAGTCCCTCGACGCGCCTGCACCTGGCCGATCGAAGCCCCTTGCTTTGCGTGCCGTTTGCTCACAGAGCCAACGCTCTCCTGTTCCGTCGATATATCCTCCCCCCCCTTTTTCTCTCTCTCTCGAATATAATCATAATAATTGTAAACGAAAAATAATAATAATAATAATAACGAAAAATAATAATAATTATAATAGTAACGAAAAATAATAATTGTTATGATAATAACGAAAAATAATAATAATTATAATAATAACGAAAAATAATTATAATAGTAACGAAAATAATAACGAAAAATAATTATAATAGTAACGAAAAATAATAATTGTTATAATAATAACGAAAAATAATAATAATTATAATTATAACGAAAAATAGTCATAATAGTGACGATAAATAGCCATAACAATAATAGTACGATAGTATGCAAGCAATGCACTCTGTAATATACAAGCGAGTGCTCTCACCGTGCGCTAAAGTCAACTGTACACTCCTAGCCACACGCACGCGTTTTCACGCATACCCGATGGATATGCACGGGTCGGGGCGCATACTCGAATACATTTTGCGCAATGTGTAATCACTCGGGAGTATTTCTTTTTTTTTTTTTAATTATTTCTTCGACGCTTGCGAAGTCCTAATCACGATATTCTCGTTTACGCAATCCTGGCGAATGGCGATAATACCTGGACTTCGTAACGGAAGTTATTACGGGAGGAGAGCATCCGAACGGAATTTACGAATTTTTAAAGGATCGACATTGGCCCATGAGGTTGAAGTTCGTAAAGTTGCGACGCAATGAAAATGGTTTTTTTTTCTCGATTTTTTTTCCACTGTAATCGTAATTCAAATATCTCAATAATAATACACATGTTTATTGTGACAACCTAGAATTCAAATATGAAAAAAATATTTCGCTGAATGATAGATATAAAGAAATCAAAAAGTGAGAAAAGAAATTTCTCACTTTTTGAAAACTTACGAAACTACAAATTTCGTAAATTTTTGGGATTGTTTGGGTTTGTTTAAAATCAAGGGTTTAGAATCAAACGAACGAACCCAAACACATTTCGTAAACATTTACGAAATTTGTAGTTTTGGACTATTAAAATTCGGAATTTTGAGCATTCTGGTCAATCGAAGTTCGGGTTTCATACTCAACCCCGGGACCTTGGTCGGATCCAATCAATGTCTTGGAGTTTCCAATCGTTTTTTTTCTTTTCGTTTCTGCTTTATAACTTTTTAGTAATTTTCGCCAGTTTGTTTGGGTTGAAATTTTGAAAGATAAGACATTTTTCGGTTTTTGGGACTTGATATTTGTTGGGGATGCAGGCATAGCAATCGAAGCTGAATACGCAGTTGGGTTGTCGAATGTCGCGTTGCGCGAGTCGTCACTGACTCGGACTATCAGATAGGCGCGATGTTACGTTACGATAATTATCGATAAGCCGCCGTAACGCTTCGAGCCGCCTTTCTCTCTCATTACTGTCTTTTTCTCTCTCTCTCTCGATTATTTTTATCGCGCTCAACAGATTATCATCAGATTAAAAAAAACCGATACCGAAAAACTCACCAGTTTTTACATACCAAAAATGAATGTGTTTTGATAATTCGGGGGTCTTGTTCATTCGATTGCACAGCGATCTCGTACGACGTTAGAATTCCCATCCACGGGGGCAAGGAAATTGATTATTTTTTTTTCAATTTATTGAACGTCCTTTAAAAAACGGTTTTAAAAACGTTGGCAAAACATTTTTCAGGATTCTCATTTAATGTACGACAAATCAGGAAAACAAGATTTTTCAATAATAATGATCTAAAATAATAATGAAAGAAAATTAAATGAATAAAATAAATAAGAATTAAACAATGAAAATAAATTATTAATAAATTTTCATTTTGTATTAAAATGACAAAAAAAATGGTCGTGTTCCAAAGATGCCCCACAATCTCGTGAGAAACCGAAAACGATCGATCGCAACCGGTCCAAGAGGGTGACCGACGAGAAAACTCAAAGCTCGATTCTACAATCCCGTAATCAGTCTGTCCGCGGGAAAATCCACGAAAATCTGAAACAACTCGTAATCTTATTCCCTCAGCATTATAAATATATTTCGCGGACGCGCCTGGAACTTCAGAGCTTTCATTGGATTACCTGTACAGAGTAGAACCTCTGTTTAATCCATTTGATAAAGTTTCAGCCTCGCAGATTTTCCCGCCTTTCTTTTTCATTCGTACATTGAATGGATAAAAACTCTGGCGCGGTTTTACGAAACCACGGTGCGAGTCAAACTTTTTCGTCATAACCCTAAACAATTTTATCACTAAATGACCGAAAATATCACTGACAACTTTTTTTTTCGGCGGTAAATATTTAATTATTTGTAGGCGAGAAGAAAATAAATAAACGAAGCTAAAAATGTTTCTTTTAAAGTTATAATTTTAATAATAATAATAATAATTCTTATTCACATCTATTCACAAATAATAATAAAGATTCACTGTCATTCACATATTACTGTTATCATTAATTAATTATTCTGATTCCAAGCTGCGAAACGTAGATAAACGAATTTATAACAAAATTGAAAGACATAATTACTCTGTAACTTAGATAAAGATCTCTCATGTATTTTAGCTAATTTAAAAAAAAATTATTTTTATTATGTGAATAATAATAATCATAAAAATAATTTTCAAAGATACAGAGTAATTACGTCCTTCGATTTTGTTACATATCCATTCGTCTGCATTTCGCAGCTAGCAATCATAATAATTAAACAATGATAACAGAAATATCTAAGTGACAAGGAAATTTTGTTTTATTTTGTAAAAATCGCCGTATTTGTATCGCTGTATTTTGCCTGTAATTTTATCGCTCCTAATAGGTACCAAACCCTTCGAGTCATAAACCCAAGCGAAAGAAGTTTCGGTCATTTTGGAAAGTGAAGAAAAGTGTCGTTTGGAAAAGGAACGATCGGGAATTGGGCTTGTCAGATTTTTCCGGTAGCTTCGTCACCCTCGAACGAGTTCGCTATTAAAAAGTATTCGTTAACGCGTTCGATATTGCGCAAATGAAAAATGGCGCGGCAGGAAGCGAGGGAGGGGGAAATCTTTGAACGCAAAGGTATTTTTATTGTAAACATAGGTACATATCGATAGGAAGAGAAGTGCGCAGTCAGACGCTTGTACTTTATAGCTGCGGCGTGTTCCGTTTTGCATCGGCCTTGTCAGGGAGCCACAATCGACTCTGGCCGGTCCACTCGTTTGCCACAGTTTTCCTTCTCCTCTCGGTCACCCTCTCGAGCCTAGACTCGCCGGTCATTATTATTAGAGCCGGTACACGTAACGAAGGTCTCTCGAACTCTATAGGTACCTCTCTATCGCGTACCAATTACTATTTTAGAGACGAACTAAAAAGAACGTGTACCAACGTCCGGTTCACGAGGTACGCTTTGGCTCAACGAAAACATTAGAAACGCCACGAAACCTTTTTTTATATGTATATATATTTTTTATATTTTTGGCAAGCGTAGGGTCTAATATCTGGAAGTTTTTTTCGGATCCGAAAAGCCGATTGAGTGATTTCGAGAGTTCGAAATATCGAACGAACTCTTCGAATCCAACGTATTCACGAAAGTGTAAACGAGTATGTGTCATTGAGTCTCGACTGCGCGAATGTTAGCCTCGAGATGCTTTCACTCCGTTCTCGTCCGGGCTTAAAAACGATCCGTCAGGTTCCCGAGTATCGAGCGATTCCCAATGGCTGGTAGTCTGTGCGTTACACATTCTTGAAACGGTGCATCGTATCGTCGAAAAAAAAAAAGAAAAAAAGAAAATAAGAAGGAGAAGAAGAAGAAGAAGAAACAGGTTTTCATTCCCGATCTAGTATGTGAACGAAAAAACCAATAATGATAATAACGACAAGAATAAATCCGCTCTATAAATCTCTGACTGTCTTTCTACGAGGCGAAAAGTTCCGGGAATTTTGAGATTTTAATCGGACCGTAAAGTAGTCATCTCGATGGGCCTGGGCCTCTCATTGACGCTTCGTATCCTTGGGAAAAAACGAATAAATATACGAGAGGGAAGAAGGGAAGGAGATGCGCAGCCTCCTAATCAAGGTGGCCCGAGGAAACGGGTTTTACAGTTACGAGGTGGTGTTTACGATGGCTCTTCTATCCCGGCGTTGAACGTTCACCGCGCGAAAGCGCCTACGTGTGCGCCGGTGTTACCCGGTGCCCACAGGTCGTATTAACACGGGTAGCCCCCTCGCGCAAATGGAAATTGCGTCCTGGTCATCCACGACGTCGTACTTCTCCTTCATGGCGTATCCCCCCCCCCCCCAACCCTTCTCTCTCTCTCTCTCTCTCTCTTCACTTCCTCCCTTCGCTCACGTCCAACGTACGCGGTGCATGTATTCGTTCCTCTCTCGTGTTAGTGTGCAGCTACACTGTGTGACGTTTGGCGTTTATGGCCGAATCGTTTCCTACCACGCGAGTTTAAGCGGCAGTTACGAACAATGCAACTGCGGGTTTACCACTCGCTTCCGGTATTGCATATCCTGCGAAGAGGTGAGAGTTATCGGTTCGACCAACAATCGTCCTACGTCACGAGACACCCCAGTCAGCTTTCACGACCTCGGCTTTTCTCCCACACTTGACGATCCGTGTTTTTGTTTTTTTTTACCCCGGACGCCATCGATGATGAGCGTACTTTTCGTTGTTTTTGTATTAGGCCTATTGGTGGTGATAAAGTTCCACCGAAAATTCATTCGTCGTATTTCGAGTTTTTGGAGCATCCATCATAATTCTAAAAAGGGGAAAATGTTGTTGGGTTCGAAGAATGTCAATTATTTTCGGTCGCACGATTTGTTTCCTTTTGGGGGGAGAGGGAGCTGTAATTAACCTGTGGACTTTTCTGAAGAGTTCTTACGCGTTCGTATTAGTGAACTGCGATTTTTGTTTGTCAAATGAGACTTTCCACATCGATTGTCAGTTAATAAATCGACAATGAGAGAAAATTTGGTCGATCCGTACTTTTTTGGCTTTTCGAAGCTGTGGATATCACTGAAACGATTTTAGTTATCTCCAGTAGTCATACGTGACCTTAATTTCACAAAAAAGCTTTCAATAACGATAAATATTCGAAATATTTATTTTTAAAAAACATAAAAAACGACAATGAACTTGAGGATGCAACGAAAATTAACTTTTACCAATTCCTCAATTTTTTTCGTCCTTTTTACATGGTACAAATAAATCTAACGTTTACTCGTACTTCCATCAGATATTTCTTCAATCTTCATTATAGAAAAACGATTTTCTATAATGGTAAATAATAATGAGCGTTGCACCCTTAAAAGTCGTGTTTC
Organism: Ophioninae sp. B BG-2022a; assembly: GCA_030522765.1. Taxonomy (NCBI): domain Eukaryota; kingdom Metazoa; phylum Arthropoda; class Insecta; order Hymenoptera; family Ichneumonidae; species Ophioninae sp. B BG-2022a. The sequence continues at coordinate 16,985 of JAPYZJ010000389.1, forward strand.
TCGACTAAATTTCCCGCGTGTTTCGCCAAACCCAAACACCACAGCTTTTTCCCTAGAATTCTTTTTATTATCTCTCCGATTGTTTTCTGTCCGAGATTCATTATTAATGTTGATATTATAAACGCGATCGCAGAGTGTGGCCAAACAGTGTCCCAGAGGTTGCACAACGTTGGGTGCACGCGGCGTGCACACTCAGCCTAATGTGGCGCGAATGCGCCGAGTTCTAGAACCGGTAATCATCTCGGCTCACTTTCTAAGTGACTAAGCGGAATCTCTCCTGATGTTACTTCGCGTTTACCTACCCAATCATCAACCACCGAATGCCAGGGTACTGCGTTCACCGAAGAGCGCCGTTCATTTGACAGTCCTTTTTGTTCGTTCTATTTCTTTTAGCGTTTTCGTTAGTCCTCGTGTAGGATCATCGGTGATCCGTGCGTGGCCCAATTTCAGCCAAATCAAATGGGACTTTTGAATTATTCCAGAATGTCTCTTTGAAAACAGCTAAAACTAAATAAAAAACTAAATAAATTAAACTAAAAATACAAAAAAATAAGAAATAAAATAATAATAAAACTAAAAAAAACTAAATAAAAATAAAATCTTGTCGATTCATGAAATAGTGGCTGAACGTGTTTCCCATGATTCTTTCGTTCCCAATGCATCTCGTGGGTCGTACCAAACGAAACTGGAGGCAGCTGTATTGGCACAGTTTTTAGCTTAGCTTCCCTAGAGATCGCATCAGAAACGCCACGACGAATGAGATACAAAAATCGAAGTCTATTGCGATCCCGAACCCCTCGAATGAATGGAAGGGCACTGAGCTTCTCAAAAGCCTAAGGAGAAACCTACGATGAAACAACGGATACATAAAACAGCTGGAGTTTCGTAGAAACTTTTGTCAATGCCTGGCCATGATTTCACTACCTATATAATATTGGATTTTATTCACTATAGGTACTCGATACTTTGATACTTAAGGATGTTCTTGCGCTTTAATCACAATAGTATATACGAAGTAAAGACAAAATCATCGAATACAATTTTTTAAACGTAATTGTTTGAACAACTAAGTGAATCTTCTTGAGCGTCATTTTACGTTTGGTAATCAAGATATTCAGTGGTAAAAATCGCAACTTTAACATTGGGTCTTATAGAAAGTTATGAAAAAAAGACCATTTTTTTATAACAAATATCACGATTTCTAGATTGTCAAACATTCTGAAATTTCACCTACAGTTGAATATGATTCTTGAGAAGGTTCATACAAATTTCGAACAATTAATCGTTAAATCTTAATTTTTCTATCTTAACAATTTAACTTTTTAACAATTTTTTATTTAATTGTTGTTTTTTAATTATTGTTTTTTAACAATTATTTATTTTAATTTAACAATTTGACTTAACAACTTAACTTTAACTCAACATCTAAACAATTAATCTTAAAATTAAAAAAAATAACGCAAGAATATCCTTAATGGCAAAATCGAAGTTTTCGAGTTCATCGTACTTCTAATACGCCGGAAAAAATGCGTGCCCTTCGTTGCATTCCAATGATCTTCAATATCCTAAATCTGTTCAGAAACGATCGAGGAAGTCGAAGCAGGTGGTGAATACGAAAACGCACTGTATCTTTTTAATAGAGATTCCATTTCCCTCGACTATCTCTCCAACAGCAATTGCATTTTCAACGGTTATTAATGAAGCGATTTTTTCTTGCATGCAAGTGAAAATCAACCAAGCTTCTCCCTCCCATCAACACTGGACCTTTCCTGACCCGTTATTTCTTTTTTTTTTTTTCGTTTTCTCGAATCCCCTTCGAAGAGAAGCGCAGAACTTTCTAAGTGACGGTACAATCATCTCGTGGATGACGAAGAGAGAACCGTAAACTGTGCACACATACGCATTTGCAATTTTCTCCGGCGTTGCTTCCTACGACGATATTCTTGGCACTGCAATGAGTTTTCCCCCGTGTCTACATCAGCTCCGCAAAATTGAATCATATTCGACTCTCTCGAGTTCCTTCCAGCTTCTGTTTTTTTTTCTTATCAATTTTTTCATATTTATGATGCGTTGTGATTTTGAAAAAAAAAACGTTTTTCGATTATTGATAGAAGATTGATTCGTAATTATTGGAATCATGGTTCAAAGCCTTTTCTGAAAGTCTTTTCGCAGGACCTATTTTTTTTGTAATGCAAAACGCGAACTCTCGCAGAAACGAAAATCGAAGCGAATTCTCGGTGAAACTTTTCCATGGCTGTTCCTCAGATTATCGTCGAAAACGCTTCCTTAATCATAACGTCTCGAATTTCATATCGAAATCAAACTGACGAAGTTTATCCACCCGCAGCTGTGATCAATTGATTAATCCACGTTTTACGTAATTCGAGGAGAAAAGCTCCATTTACAATGCAAATGTTTACGAATTACGACTCACTCGAACGATTATTATCAAAGATTTCTTTGCAGAGATGCAAATGTCGTTTAAATTCTTCGATCATTTATCACGTTCGGAGCCAATGAAACGGCGTTCAAAATTCGTCGATTTTGAACGACGTGAGAAATATCTTATTCGGAAAAACTCAAAAAACCGTTGCTTGCAAAAAAATAAGAATCGTTAAATAACGTGACAACTTTCGAAACATTATTTTGTAACCAAACCACGTACGAATGAATTTTGCATCTTAAATTTATAAAAACGTAATAATTAAAAAAAATGCAATAATCGTTGCGTCAAGAATTTTCACGACATTTACAATTCGAGAATTTTTGACTGAAACCCATGGAAAATTCATTTAAAAAAACAAACCCGAAAATCGAGTTTTAACGACCGAAACTTCATCGAAGCATTCCCGATCAGTGAACATTAGCGAGCCCCCAACTTACTTCTCGTGGACATTGAAGAAGTGGAATCGCGCAATTAGCGCGGTCGTTGGCGGAATAAATGAGTGGAACAAACAATTCTCACATGGAGAGTGTTTCAGTGCGGCATTTTATCGAGTCAAGTATCTTTGTAATCGGCGAATGTTTTGACGTGTGATTATTGTCACGTGAACCAGATTAGATCAACGAAACAGTCATTAATGTCTGCATCGCGTCTCGATACGCATCCGTATATGTTTCTCCTCTTCTTCAGCGATTTATTCAATTCTCCACACACGAGTCTCAAATTCTTGGTTGCTTAATCCGAACTAACCTCTCGAAAACTCTTGTCTCCTCTCTTTATCAAAACATAGACTCAAAGTTCGCATCGTTGCAACGCAACGAAATTTTTCTTTCTCATTTTTTTATTTCCTTAGATCTATTATTTGTCGAAATATTTTTTTTATGTTTAAATTCTAGGTTATCACAATAAAGATTTGTATAATTTATCAGGTATTTTAATTATGATTACATATGATCGTTTATCAGGTTTTTTAATTATGATACATATGTATTTTAATTACGATACATATGATCGTTTATTTTTATATCAATATCTTTATTTATCTATTTTTAAGGATTTCAAAAGATTTTCCTTCTTTCAAATTTTCACTTTAAAATGTTAGTCACGAGTGAATAAAAGTAATAATTAAACTATACCGTTGGATTACAATTATACAAAATTCGTGTGATAAAATCAATTTTTTTTGAATTATCCAATTTTATTCTTGCTTTAAAAATTGAAAATCTTCCAAATGGTTCCACATATCGCGATTAGGAACCGACCAGTTCAATCGATGAATCTAAACGGTATTGGTTGATAAAAAAAAAAAACAATAAAACAATATTGTTGCATTCGAACCCAAACAAACTTGGTCATCTACCCTACCGACCTTTTACGTATTCGAACGTATCTGCGCACAAAACACAAAAAAGAGAGAAAAAAAAACAAACTCTGATGTGGTTTTATGATTATTATCAATACTCGTAGCGCACTATCGTATTATGATTTAAAAATATCATAGTCGTATCTCCAACGATCGTTTTCAGCTGAACAAATCGTGATTCACTCGTGCTCTGTCTTATATAATTTTTTTTTTTTTTTTTTTTCGTATCCATTGGCACTTTGGGCACTAGAGAAAAGGGCTATCGGACGAGTCACTCTCCTGTCGTTTATATTTCTTTTTTTTTCTTTCATTTTTTTTTTTTTTCGTTTTATTACGATACGCACAGAAGCGAATTTCCATCTCTTTCGCTCTCGCGAGTGCTCGAGGTTCGGTTGGACGTAGAGCCGTCTAAGTATACCCCGGTTATTTTTGGCGGGAGCTGACGCACCGTTTCTTCCCTCTCGCGCTTTACTCTTCCTACTCGTATTCGGCTCTCCTTCATACTCGATTCGTGTGTATGCGCCCAGCCACGCTCGCTCGCTCACTCGTCGACGAATATTCTCCGCGCCACTCGACCGCCTCAATTTCGCTCTGGCAAAACCCAACGAGGATTCTCGTTGATATTTAAGTGAACGCGGTCCCGCGTGTTCGCGGGCTGGATGAGAAAACACCCTTTTTTTTCCCTTTTTCTTTTATTTTTTTTTCTTTTTTTTTTCCTCTCTCGTCGCTTCTTGTCTCGCCCCTTTCGAGCTTTAAATAAGTTTTTGTGCGAGATTTAAGGGCCCGCGAATCGTACGCTCTGGAAAGCTCTCGTGAAGCACTTTGAGTTGATACGGCGCCACGATATAACCAATCTTGACGTACCAATATGGGCCGCCAACTCTAACATTGGAATCGTCCAATGGACATGACGGATTTACTAAAAGCCTGAACTTTTTTTTTTTACCTTAGGTGAACGCAACTCTTTTTTAATATTTCGATAAAAAATTGGAAAGGATTGGGATATTTGAAGAAAGAGATTTCTTCTATATAAGGATCGTGGACCCAACACTTTTAATATTTCGAAAAAAAAAGGGAGGATTACGATATTTAAAGAAAAAGCTTTCTTCTATATAAGGATCAGTGGAAGAATTATACTTTTTCTTAGAAGGATCGTAGACCCAACAATTTTAATATTTCGAAAAAAAAATAGGGAGGATTAGGACATTTAAATAAAAAGATTTCTTCTATATAAGGATCAGTGATAAGAAACAACGGTTCCTTATCATGCAGGATGACGGAAAATTCGCCCTATTGCTTGAAATTGGCTCACATAAGCCCTAAATAACGAGTCGTTGTAAAAAAAAACAACGAAATTGACATTTAAGTTCAACTACCTATCGTTAAAGTTTTTAAACTACCTACCGCTGCGGAAAATTTTTTTCTGTACAGCCAATTAACTTCGTAACAAAACCCCTATTTTGTTATTCGGATTCATTTTACGGTTTCGTTGAAAAAAAAAAACAGAATTACAAAATACGACTTTTATCGGTCTCCGGAGTGTTCCAGGGCCTTAAAAAGGCTTTAAAAGAAGAGAGTAGCGGAGAGCAAACCTGGAAAGTTTCGTGTGGTAACGGAGAAGGCAAAAGTCCGTCGGATGGAGGTTTATATAGAATTTGACGAGAGAAGCGGGAGGGGGGGGGGTTGGACTCCCCGCACATGTAATGTCATCTCACTCCTTCCACTGTGAAAACACACATACACGCGTACCCTTCTCACTCATCGTTATGAATAATTCATCTCGGAAGAAGCGCGTTGAGCCGTTGGGAGCAAACTCGCGCGCGCGTCCTTCCAACGCACCTCCCGTGATCCTCCACTTTCCGCTGGCTTCCCTCCGCGTATCGTTTACACAAACGCACAGACATCCCCGCTTTAAGGTTATACTAGCGGAGTGATTAGTCAACATCATAGTTCCTTTTTTGAGTCTGAAAATATAAAAATACGTACAAAACATTTAAGCATAATAATATTCATCATAAGAATAATAATGATTCGTTGGTAATAAACGTGAAAAAATCGAAAAATACGACGAAACGTGAAAGTCAAAAAATATAGAAAGAAACAGTATTTATTCAAGGAATTGAATGATAAAATCCCATTCGAAGGGAAATAAATGTGTGACAATCTTACGTAAATTAACGTTGCGTCGTTGCATCCTTGGAATGCAAGTTGATCATTTTTTAAATTTATTTTCCAAATTTATCTCGGTAGATTTGATATGGGAAAATCATGCAAATATTTGTTTGGATTTTTATTTATAACCAATTACGACAATTTTACCGTACATGATTTTTTACGAGAATATGCAATTTATTTGTTATGTTTAGAAGAATTTGTAAATGCTATTTAATACGTTTTTAATGCCTTCGCGTGTTTTAAGCTACATTTATTGATCACAAAATAATAGAGTTTAGTCACGAAAATGCAACAAATAATTTGGTCGAAACTGGCCTAAAAAGCCCAAAATCTGATCATCCACTCACAATTCAAAAATTGGAAAACCTCAAATAAGGAAAACCTTGAACAAGCCCTTATCAGGCAATTCTCACACATGTCCGTCCAGGGAACTTCAAACGAACCCTTGAACGTTTTCATTTATACGAGAGCAGAGTCAATTTAACGCACGGGTTAAAGTCAACAAAAATGATCCGATCCAAAAAGAGCGCATTTTCGTTGCACTCGAGCGATGCGAGCTTCACCGTGGCGAACGAGCAAGCTGCGTCGGGCCGTATACTTCGCAGAGTCCATTTTCGTTCATCTTCGACATTGCGAGGAAAAAAGAGGGATAGGGTAATCTGGTCTAGGAGTACGCACTTAAGATTCAAAATAATCTAAAAAAAATAAATATGAAGTCTAGGAAATCATATAAGCATTTATTACGTTTGCAATTTAAACATCTTTCATAAAGTAACATAAAAAAAGCAAAATTAAAAAATATCACTAAAAATAACAAAAATAATGAGAGCAAAATTAAAAAATATCACTAAAAATAACAAAAATAATGAGAAATTGGAATTGCGTACTCTTACAAGTACTATTGGATAAGAGTACGCGAGCAAAATTCAACGCCATCAGTTGACAGTTTTTTTTTTTCATTTTTACCAAATAATTGCATTCTTGTCTCAAAAATACTTTGAAAATGGTAAAAATATTCAGTATTTTCAGCAAAAGTCTTTAAACTTACGTAATTTCTGCGTTTTCTGCCGGATTTGATTATTTTTTCGACCAGCATCTCTAATTGCAGGTTATATAAAAATACGACTGAAGTTAGTCGCGCATCGTCAAAAACTTTACAGCTTTTGGTGATGCTTATCGGATGCGTACTCGTAGACCAAGTTAGCCTATATACTCGAGAATATTCCGGGTCACGTTTTTCCCGGTCCTCCAGCCGTTCGGTATACAATCGTTTGGTGTTAGCTCGCGTGCGGTGACGCACAAGTACGCGCCGTCATTGTAAGGTCGGATCGCGAGGATAGGCGCTCGCATGCGAGAAAAATATACGTTGGGAAGGTGACGTGTACAGAGTGGCCATGCGTTAACACTCGCGGAAAGCATTTTGCGTCGTGGGCCGTTGCATCGTTGCACCCAATCCCTCGTTACGGATGCGCGATGCATCCAGCGACGACAGAAAGGCGCTGCGATCACTCTCCGTCTCCCCCTTTCCCCCCTCCGTTTTTTTCCTCCCGTACGAGAACCGAGAAAGAACCGCGACGGAGGTTCATTCACCTCGTCCCGCTCGGAAAGAACTATTACACCAGCATTCGACGCGTTTTATGCATGTGGGAACTCCCGGCACGCATGTCCGAGTTTCCACCCGATTGTACGCACGTGCTCTTGTGTGCAAGTTCGCGGCTATCTTACACCCGCTATTCTCCCCACGCCTCGTTATTCGAAGGACCATCGCCAAATTACGATTATTCATCTTGTATTAAAAAGGACTTTTTTTATGGAATTAAAGTTCGCATCGTTCGACGAAATTTATTTTCTCATTTTTTTATTTCCTTAAATCTGTTTGTCGATATATATTTTTTTTCTATTTGAATTCTGTGTTATCACAATGAAGATTTGTATAATTATTAAGGTATTTTAATTACGATTATATTGAAAAAGAAATAGAGAAATTGAAAAATAATGATTATCGTTGCCTCGCAACGTTGCGAAGTTCAACCTCGGCTTTTTTTTTTAGATTTCCGTCAATCATTGTTGAGTTTTCTCTTGTATGGGTCTTTATTGATATTCTATCGGAACTGCTCTTTGTCAGTTTGTTAGTATCTCCGCACCACGAAGTGTCGGCTAGTCGAAATCGACACGGAATTGACGCTGCGGTATGGGTTTCTGAAAAAAGATGAATATTTAGGTCTTTCATCGTTTGGCGAGGATGAAAAAGTACTCTTTTACCGATGAACGACAAAATGACAAAAAAAAAGAGTTTTGTAAAAAATGATCCGGTTGTATCCGCAGTGATCCGGCTATATCTCAGGAATTACGATTTTTATGTTCCGGAGATGGAGAATAAATACTAAAAAACTTCCGAACAAATTTGTAGGTACATATTATGAATAGTTCAGGAATACAGTCTCGCAGTTTTTCCGAGTTTTTCAAAGATTTAATTAAAAATGTATAGTTTTGAGATTTTTCCGTATACTTGTAGTAAAAGACTCATTTGGTGAGTGTACAAACGAGTGTGCAGGCTGAAACGAGGAAGCGAAAGGGAGAGGGAAATATCTACAGTACGAGGGGGTGGGAGGACTGTCGGGAGAGAGAGGAGAGTAGAGCTGGCAAATGTTTCTTGAATAATGTATCATGCCTCCTCGCTGAATTCTTGGACTTATATTGCCGAATCGTGTCGCTCAGGACACACGAAACGTGTTTCTCTCGAATGCTACATGATTTCCGTTTAAATCGTACCTCGAAACACGTAAATCATTCCCGTCCTAATTCTTAATTCGCCTTGCGGTTCAGATTTTCAGCGAGGCTAAACAACCACCCTTCCCTCCTCTTTCCCTCTCCCTCTTTCCGCTGGTATTACGTAAGATTTTGAACACTGATTTTCGTAACGAAGAACAGCTAAAAATCCAAAATCAGCCGACAAACGTTCGCCGAAAGAAGCGGGAATGTACAGTTTTTTATTCTTCGATTTTTAACGCGTCGCAGCGGGTCGCCATCGCGGTCCATTAACGATACATTTGTTTTGACTAGTTTTCGAACGTACGCGATCCCGGCGTGGAATCTCGAGGAAATCATTCTCCCAAAAATTGAAAAGTATAAAAAGAGTCTGGGAATCGAGCGGTGTTGAGAAGGGAAAGTGAGACCCCATATCGAAGGAGAAAATAAATTATTAATGGTTCAGTGCAGTGATTTATTTTTCCTCGTGAAGCGAAAACAATTTTTTTTTAGATATATTGTACGGAAGTAACTTTTTTTTATTTTTTAATACTAATTTTATCAATCTTATTTTTTTCTAGTAATTTGAATTAATAATTTATTAAATCTTGATAAATGAGTCCATTGTTTTTTTTATGAAAGAAACATTGATTTAAAAAATTTTAATTGACTAGTATTGATTACCCACAAATTTTGAATTTTTATTTTTTAATAAACATTTGGTAAAATATATGTTTGGTTCTTTATAAAAAATCAATTTTAATAAATAAAAAGTATTTCAGTCGATATTTATCGATGGCCAATCATTAGCCACTTCTGATCACGCTACAAGGAATGAGATCCCGATTTTTGAGATTCGATATCGCAATGCCATCATCTTTAAAGATGAAAATTATACCGTATTGTCCCGTGAATCAGATTCTGACACTCTATTGCGTTTTTCGGACTATTTGTCTCAACTGTTCGTTCGTATTGGCTCTCAACGAATAGGACAGTCCTGCGGGTTCTCTCATTTCTCCAATGTTGATGATCGTGTCTTTGCGTCGCCGTTCTCGTCTCGCGACACGACGATGCACAGAGAAATTGTCTCTTTGCCCCGTCGCTGGTATATCCCGAGGTCTGGCACGAGGCCAGGCCAAAGACTTGCCCAATTAGGTTTCATCACTGGGTCGTGTTCCCTCGGCGTTGATTCCCCGCAGGCCGGCCAATATTTGCAATCGAACGCGACGCGGCCACCGTTACACGTTTTCCCAATGTGACGCCTCGGACGATCGGGACGTGTACAATTTTCACCCCTTGCCCTATTCGCGATCCTCTCGCTCCCTTGTATTTCCGATATTCCCACTTTGAGCCCCGAGTGAACTTTGATCCTAATTATATGTTGCAAAACATTTTTCTTCATATTTGAACTCTAGATTATCGCAATAAGGATTTAAATTATTATTGAGGTATTTTACTTACGATTTCGGTGGAAACAAGAGGAATTGAAAAATAATATTTTTTGTTGCGCCGCAACGTTGCGAACTTCAATCTCATTGAACTGCAATGATCACAGTGTAAACTGCAAGTTTGAAAATCACGATTGCGATTCTGTCGACACAGCTGACACAAAAATCATTGAAGGATAGCGAATTTTTAGAGATTTTTTTCTATTTATCAGGATTTATTGTTCATCTCTGGAATATGATCAGCGTCATCTTAATTGTTATTCTTCAGATACAGTCGGACCACTGAAATGCCACGATGAAATCACTAAAGAATAGTTCTTTTTTTTTTATAAAACTCTTTTTTCTCTTAGTTTGTTGTTCATCTGTCGAATGGTTTTCTTCACTCGTTGTCCCCCTGGCCTTTAATTCAAACGTTTGTCCGCAAAAACGACCATCCTTCTCGGCGATCAACGCCTATCGATAATCCGCGCAGAAGTGTCAGCTCAGGGTTGAAGTTCGATGATGAAAACGGGATTACTGGAAAGAAACGTATTTTTTTTTTTCGATTGCCGATTTTGCTATTCATTGGCCGATTTCGACAGTGGAAAATACGTTTTGGAGTGTTTGGGTTCAAACGTCACGATTTTCAGTCGCAAAAGTAACCAAACGTTTTTGTAGAGTAAAAATCTTAAATCAAATTAATACGCGCTCAATCACCGATGCCTGCACCAAACAAAATGGCTTCCGAGAGAACATTGTAAAATAATATTATTTTTCGAAAAATGTAAAAGCAAAAAATGTTTTTTTTTTTCAAAGTCTCAAAGTAGAATCCTGCCTTGAACCGCAGTGGCAAAAGCGCGAACGAAAAGCAACCATTCGGATCCTGTTGTGACCGATATTACATTCAGCTGGTGTTGATGGATTGTCAGTCGGATTGCGAAATGGAGAGTGTGGGAGTGAATCGGGGAGGAAGCAGAAATAGATAAAGAGAGCCAGCAGAAAGAGAAGGAGAGGTAGAGAGGAAGAACGGGTGGTGGGGGTGCAAGAGAGGTTTATTGTTTTTGTCAGAGTATATATACGTGCAGTGGGGTCGTCCGGATTGAATAAAGAGGTATAAGAGAAAGAGGAATACCGAGGGAGAGGAGAAAGAGGAAGGATTATAGCGCGGCTCCCAGGGCTGTGTTCCCGGTGCTGCCTGTTATCCCAGGCATTCGATTTGGTATTTTTCTTTGTGTATCGCAAATAGTTCGAATTTTTCACCAAGCAGCCCATTGATATATCGTGCAGCGGGGTCCTTTGAGGCTCCCTCCCATTTCTCCCTTTCTCCATTCCACTCCCTTTCGCGCTGCACTGACTCCGAATTATCCGTTGGTCCAACAGTCCGACTGCGCAACACCGAGAGCCTTTTCGTACCTATCAATTGACTCCGCGTCGCTATTCGTTTTTTTTCTTTCTTTTCTCTTTTTCCAAAATTCTTTTTCTCCCTTTATATACTTGTATGTCTTGTTTTTTTTGTTCTCCATATTTCGTTCTTCAATGCTGATGGAAACCAGAATTCTTGGCGTGCAGTTGTAATACGTGGGCGCATCGAGAGTGTCCCGTGTTTTTATTTTTTCCTCTTCGTTTTTTTTTTCCTCGTTCTACGGAAATGCATTGATCAATATTACGTGTATGTATATATTTGGAGGAAGAAACGCGATGGTTCGCTATTGCTCCTTTTTACTTATTTCCTTCCATCCTCTCGTCGATGCTAGCCATTCTTTGGCAAGCCCTCGTCGGACATTGAGGATAGGAGCGCGACGTCTCTTTGTGTGTTCTCTGCCCAGTCGTGTCCGGTTGAATCTCTCGAGCGACGATGCTCCTCCTCGGAGTTGACACCGAAGCTCGGATACCGAGAGAAAGGGAGAAAAGGCTGCCGGAGAGAAAGAGGGAAAGGAAAAGGAGAGGAAGAAAGAAAGACCGGGGATGGAGAGAAAGACGTCGAATGGCGTGGGAACAAAGAAAGGGGACACGCTCGCCTTCGTGGTCTCATCTCATCTTCTCGTCATCCCCTTTGCTTTCAACCTCGTACCATTTTTTTTGTCTTTCTTTCTTTCCTTCGTTCTCCTTTTTTTTTACCTTTCTTTTTTCCCTCACGATACGCGAATCCTATGGAGAACCTTTCTTTCGCTAGTCCGTACTACTGAAAGGAAGATATCTCGAACGTTTTTTACCCCCGATGAAATTTCCGTTTTCAGGCTCGCTCTTGTGAACGGCCCGAGAACATTAAAATGAAAGATTCATTTGTGGTTGATGGGAGAACCTGATTGTGACGACAAATCCGAAGGTGAATTGATTCGCAATTGGGTCGCGATCGGCTGATGAAAGGTCATTCTCTTGAACCGAGCGAATCACAAAATTCCTCGGGTTCGAATTTTCCATGGGAGATTCCTCGCGCATACGTTTTTTTTTTTGTTCACGATTCTTATCTATACCGCGTGACAAATGTAAATGACAAACATTGTCAACAATAAAAGGATCTCGTCTTTCAACGATGAAAACTTCCACGTAGTGCTAAGTGCGAGCCGGTCAATTGCGGATAATCAAGATTGTCCGAAAGTCTTCCGGATATCAGCCGTCGATCGATATGAAAGTCCTCAATAGTTTTGAACAAATTTGTGACTCTGCGCATTTTCAAAATAGAAGAAAAGTGCGGATCTCTTTTTGTGCAGACAGTCCGCAATATCGATAGCACATTCGAGGTTCATCTCCTCCCCCCCCCCCTTTCCTACCCTTTCAAGCGTCGTCATTATCAGGAACAAAGGGAGTAGAAGCGAATGATGGAGTGATAATAAGAGCGAGTTCGTTAAGGCGGAAAGATATCGGCACGGTTGCGATCGCAGTTATTATTATTGGCAATCCAACGCGGAGGATTCTGGAGCCCAATGGTCTCATTGTACTCAACGATACTCCACTTTCTTCTTCGGCTTTCTGTTTCCCAGTCCTTCATCATTCACTTTCTCACGTTTGCCTCCTTTCTTCGTTTCATCGATTCTTTCGATTTCGCGAATCGTAATTTTTCTTCGTTTCCAATTTCGTTAAAAATGAGCAGAGCCTCGAGTACGTTTCGTCGTTGAACGGAGAAGGGGTTTTCAACGTGGTATAATTTGATAGGTCAGAGAGAAAGCCGAGGATGGATACGGAGGATGAGTGACGCAGGGAAGAGCATAATAATGAGGAATTGACATCGTCCAGTTGAGGAGGTCAATTTAGTTCATCTTTCCTCGCTGTCTCCTTTTCTCTCTTCCACCAATGCCTCTAACGTTAAATCTCCCTCGCAGCCTCTTCTCACGCAGAATCCCCCTCGATTTGTCGTCTCGCTTTACACGTACGGACGTCGCGTGATCTCGTTTGAAAACGGGGGCGAGAAACAGCGATAGACTTGCCTGCAAGAAACGCCTCGTGTGGCAGATGGGAGATTCAGCGTCTTGTGGATCTTCAGCGTCATCCGTTTACCCTTTTATACCTCCCATCCTTTTATCCAGTTCTCCCTGTTCGGTTCAGGATTCTACTCTGCCTCTTCGAAAAAAAGCCTATTTCTGTGATTTTTTAAATTACATTATGGATAAAGATCAACATCTTTATTGATCTACTTATTAAGCGTAGTAAACTCTGCATTAATATGCAGAATGCATACGATATATAATACAATTTTTTTGAATGAATTTCAAGAGTGAAACCAAACAAACCCAAACAAACTCTGCATATCTACATCAATATGTTGAGTTTGTTTAGGTTTGTCTCCCAAATCATACCATGGGTTTGAACCCAAACAAACTACACATCGATGTTGAGTTTGTTTCGGTTCACTTTTGAAATTAATTTAAAAAAATTGTAATATATATTGTATGCACTTTTAACATACCAAAACATCATTCAAATGTGTGGATGTCGGTGGTTCGCCTGGTGTTGAGATTTCAAAAGTGGGTCATACAAAACAGGAAAATTTCGAATTTTTAGGTTCGATATATCACTAACAACCGACTGAGCTAGAATTTATAACGTACTTCCAAAAATTATAAAATGGCGGCGGAAGGAAAGGAAGAACCAAAAACTGCACAACTTTTCACTGCTTTTTATGAAATAAATGGTAAACATAAATTTGTTTGGGTTTTTTTTGGGTTCAGTCAGTGAATACAAGTGTTCAGAATTGAAAAAAGAAAACGTACGGGAACCAATAGACTGAACGTAATTCCGTGATTTGAAGTACCTTGGCGTTGTACGGAGGTGAAGAAAAAAAAACGAAACAAAAAACACTCGGCTTTTCTTTTACGTATGCACGATCTTGAAACCAAGCCGATCGTGACCAAGAGTAAACGTAGAATTTTTATATTTCTTTTTTTTTTTACTTGTAAATGATTTTCGCGCTTTTCACTCTTCCAGCATGGCTGCGGTTGCGTCACTGTTTCGCTTTACAATCCGTTGGAATGTTGTTGTCTTTGGGGGGAAAAAATAAAACGGCGGCGCATTTTCCTGCTCGGTGAGAGTCGGCACTAACCAATGTCTCGGTTGCCCTTGAGCGTTCTTTGTCTTGGTCACGACGTGCCTGATTAATAAAAAGAACGATATTCGAACAAGAAACGTTATTTTCGAAACGGGCGTGGCTTTGGTGAGATTTTCCAGTCGACAGAAGACACTATCGCAAACTCTTCCAACAATACGTCTTCGTTAACGTTCGATTACGTTTTATGACATACGTTCGTACAGGCTGGTCGTTTTGCGCCGGACTGCGAAATGTCACGAAATCGAGTGGCCTTGCTCGAAAATCTCAACATCCCAAGGTCACGCGATGGGGAGGTCTCAGTGGCAGAAATCGACTCTTGCAATGAAAACGTCATAATTATTACGAGCCAACAACGTCGAGTGATTGAAATCAGTGTTCCAAGTACTTTTCGCCAGACGTATTTCTAGTCGCGTGTTCGACAAATCCAGACGACTGGTTCAATGTTTTTTAACTTCAAATTTTCCGGAGTTTCATGAGATGGAAGTTTCCATCGCTCGATGGCAATCACTTTTTTTTTTTACGTTGAAATTTGCCACGTTCGAAAGCAACCGTTTCAAATCTTGTGTTTTGCCATCTAGGCTGTAAAAATCACTGTTTTTTTGTGATTTCTTATTTTTATAAGAAATCGTGAAAATAGTGATTATTCACGATTTCTAACTAGAATGAAAAATCGTAAATACAGTGATCTTCAAAACCTAGGACGCAGACAAAATTTGCGCCATTTTAAAGAAAAAAATACAAGATCTCAAAGAAAACATAAATAAATCGTTGCCTTCTAATCGAAACCTCAAAGTTCACGAAAACATTTTTTATTACAATCAAATGAACATGAAATTGAATTAAAAAAAGGTTTGTTTCACCATCATTATTTTTTCAAATATTTATTCAACAACACCGTTCCATTTCCGTATAAAAACTGAACTACGAGAAATTTCGTAATCGGATCCAACTTGAAGGGGTTACTATATTTCGCTGCTGAAGTTTTCGAGCAAAACGAGAGTGCGAAAAGCGAAAAATACGGTAAAGTCACACCTGGCTGACGTCACTGAAACGGTACATAAAACCGCGAGCATGGTGTCGGGTATTTCATAATAACGAGACTCGCGCGGGCGAGCCTCGAGTCCGCGTTCAACCGACTCGGCCGGCGATGAATGGAAGCTGCAAAAGATTTTTCTCAACGGGAACGAGAAACATTCGGTTTGCTGGATACGTTAACTGCGGAGAGAGACAAGTCCGAGGAACGACCAGAAAATGTGCAAAACAGGGACAGACAGGCGAAGAGAAAGAGAGTGGAAAAGAGGGGCGGGGGGGGGGGATACTGCATCCACATAAAGTCCCCAGGCAAACTCGAACGAGCTGACCAACCGGGTTTATTTCACTCGGACAATAATAAAGAAATTAAAGAGACATGAAACCTGACACCTCGTACGTATTATTACGTTCACCGGTTCTCAAACTCCCTTGAGCGCTTTCATAGAACCGAACAAAAAATCAATAACACTTCAATCGTTCCGACTCGATTTTTTTTTCTCTCGAGTCGACAAATCGAGAACACGAGCAGTTACCAAAAAAAAATGATTGCTCTTCTTGGAACGCTATTCGAAGTTCATTAACCTCAAATATCCTTCCAGCGAATTATTGATTCTGATTCGTCAATTAATGAATTCGTCAAAATCGGGGATGAATTTGATCATCGGAAATATTTTAATAGATAAACATTGATATTGGAGTCGAGGACATTTTTTTCTTATAGTAGGCTAAGAATTGGACATAAACTTTCGAGTGTTGCTTATGACTTTTTGAGGATAATCGACATCAATATGGACAGCATCAAAAACCTCAAAACTCAATAAAAAAAACCAAAAAATGTGTTTTGGTTTTAGTTTAGTTTATTAACTAAGTTAATTAAATGAACTAACAATTAATTTAGTTTATCAACCAAAATCAATAATAACTATTATTATTTATTTTAGTTTAGTTTATTAACTGAACTTTCTTCTATAGAAGAAAGTTTAGTTAATAAACTTCATCAATATAGTTTTATAAAAAAACACTGATCAAGTGGTCCCAAAGTATCTAACTTTTCCAGCATTTTTATCTTCGTTATTAATAAAACAAAAAAATAAATTATCCTCAAATCAGCGATTCTTAAAATGTCTAGATCTTCGCGGTCAATTCGAGTTGCCTCAAGTGACGAAATATATTTTTCCATCCGTCCCATAAGTCCTATCCCTCAGTTTTCCCCGAGTGAGAAATTAGACTTCAGACGTAAATCGAAATTGCATCGACGAGAGAGCAGCGATATCGCTTTCTTTCCTTCGTTCGTCTTATTTCGTATGAGTTACGTGTATTCGCGATGCAGTGGTTCTCAACAGGTCGGAGCGAGATACGACTGCACAATGAGGTAGACACACACGAGAGGAGCTTGGGGGGGGGGGAGGAGCAAGAGTGCGAGGAGTGCCCAATGATTTTTATCTCATCTCGTTCGTTTCTCGTCGAGTCTCGTTGATACACGTTCGTTAGCGAGGAATCGTTGTGTATATGCTGGAAAACACCCACACTCTCGGCGCTCTCTCGATTCTCTCTTTTCTCGCTACCAGACCCCCCCAACCCCCACTCCTCCTCCTTTTCACTCTCTGTTCTTTTCTTCGTCTCGCGAACCCGTAACCCCCTTAATTGGTGGTCTCGGATCCCGGGAGGCCAATAAACGTGCTCTTACGGATTCATAAAACGGCTTAATACGACTCGGGAGCACCAGGGGGCGAGGGGCACCCACCAAACCTGCGCGTGTTTACGGGACGAGAAAAGAACTCGTCCTTTTCGTTTCGCACAGAATTTTCTCCCTCGTGTATCCTCGAGAAAAGCCCCACAAAAATTGTTATCACGAATCTCAATGGACGCACTTGAAAATATCCATAGGTCCTTTTCCAATTGCCAACGATTTTGAAAAGACTTCGCCGGACGTGTAATCAACGATAAAATTCCACGGGGTTGGGTAGGAAACCTTAATTTCGATTGACCAGAAGGCTCAAAATTCCGAAACTACAAATTTCCTGAAGGTCATGCCAGCGAAAGGACGAAATTTGTTTGGGTTCGTTTGGGTTCGTTTGTTTGAATTTGAACCCTTGATTTCAAACAAACCCAAACGAACCCAAAAATTTACAAAATTTGTAGTTTCGGAATAGTCAAATTCGGGATTTTGAGCGTTCTGTTCATTCGAAGTTCGGGTTTCTTACCCCACCCCAATTCCACGAGAGAGTGCTCAGTTTGTTGCTACGCTTGTCTCTCTTTTTTTTCTTTATTTCTTGTGCAAGCTGATAAACTTTGAGAAAGCTTTCGCGTGAACTGCACGGTCGCCTTTCCCAATCGCAATCTTCCGCGTCTACCGAACTCGTTGTAATCGAATTTACTTTGTAATCCGACGGACCGGTGAACCCGCGGGCGAACAAAGTATTTTTGAGTTTACGAGTTCAAAAGTAATTATCTTTTGACGGATTAATTAGGAGCTCGAATTGGTTGGGTCTGAAAAACGTTTGTGCGCTTCCTCGTTGACTTCTTCTCTTCGCGTCGTGTCTATGGACAACGATGCTTAACTGAAAAGCTATTTTGAAATTGAACACGTGTTCTTGCACAATTTACCGGAATTCTCTACTTCAATCCATTAAAAAGGAAGATAAGAATTATTAAAAAAAAAAACTGTAAAATTCCAAATTTTCGCTTTTCTCCAAAGACAACATTTTTCAAACGAGTATATCTCACAAATTCTCAACTTTGACGATTCGGTCAATGCTTGAACAGATAAATCGACCCATTGACTATCGATTCGAAAAAATTGTATAAATCGAGTCATGTCCCATCATCTGAAAAAAATTTTTTTAAAATTGACTGATCCCCCACAAATCGGAGCGTGGCAATTACGTCCCGGAAAAAAGAAGTGTGTCAAGCTAGGATCAACGAAAATCATGTCCGCTTGGATTCTTCATCGCCAAGTGTTCGAGAAAGAGAGCTTTTTTTTCCCAACCGATTCGTTCAAAAAAAAAGCACGTCACGGGAACGAGGGTCGTGAATCTTTCTGCCATGCTGTAAAAAATGTTCCATCCTCTCCCTCCTCCCCTCTTCCCTCGCGATCGCAGTTTCTCCCTCCCCTTCCTTGTTTCTCGTGTCTCATTTGATCCACTTCTTTTTTCATCTTCTTTTTCATCTTTTACGACGAGAGCGAGGGATATGTGGCTGGCTCGCGTGAGCGGGCGACTCGAACGAAATTGGACGTCGCGACGACGCGCAAAGGGCGCGACGCGCGTACACTTTTCGGAAGGTTAAACGGCTGCGAGAGGGAGAGCTCGGATGAAAGAAGACGAGGTTAAGGGGCAGGGTGGTGGCCCGGACAAAACGGAAACCAAAAAATCGTGTACGAGTAAAAAAAAAAAAAACAAAAAGCGACGAAGGTTCGCGCTTGTTTCGAGTGCTCTATCTTTAGGATCCGCGTGTACGATGGCGTCCACGGTTTTCCTTCGGAGAAGCCGCGATACGACGTCCTCTCTTGGTCGACCTCAGCTCGCAAAGCCGACAAAACGACTTGAGTTATTTCACGGTTAAAATAGTCGACGAGGGTGTCTTTTTTTTTACCCCTCCTTCTCCCCCCCCCCCTTCCCCCCTTTGGCCAGAAGCCGGGGGGCCCCGTCTTCTCTCCCCCCCCAAACCGCCCCCCCGGCTAAGACAAACTTCGCATCGACTCGTGCCAAAAGACAAAGTTGAACTTACGAACTTTTCTGCCGCCCTTCTCGTTCCTCGATTTCCCTCGAACGGCTCGCTCCTCACTCTTTTGTTGATCGCTTCAAAGAGCTCTCGCAATCTCCCTGCGATATAATTCATTATTCCGGAAGTTTGCTCTATTCGCATGGATTTTTGAGCGAAAGATAACGTTCGTCGGTAGAGGATTCGATCGGTTGCTAAATAATCTTGATAACGATGGAAATCGTTGAAACGTGTGAACGAAAATTGGAACGAAAACAAAATTTCAAAGTTTGCTCTTCCGCGACCCAAACAAACCCAAACGAAGTCAATTTTCTCGTATTAAAGTACCTTCACTCGACCATGCAAGTTACAACCACATCGGGAGTTTACTGCAAAATTTCAAAGTTCATTTTTCAGTGACCCCAACGTACCCAAATTCATCAGTTTGCGATTACTCAATTGGAACACCCTAACTATGCAAGTTTCAACCCCTTCGAAAGTCAAGTTTACTCTTCTCACAAAAATTCAAAGTTCCTTTTTTTCACGACGGGGAAAATACTTGAGGAGAAAAAATTGGTCGAAAGAGGAAATTATACAGCTTCGCACGGTTCGAGCATTTAAACGCTCAGCAGATAGAAAAGAATGGACGTACATACAAAGAGGTTGGCTTTATCATCCGTTCTACGTTGGAAGACGCGTATGCGTGTGCACTTTGACTCGTAGTCGCGTTAGGTGTCTCACGTGCTGTTCGGTTATATTTACGTACTTGTATCATACTCTACGGGCTCTGTTAGTATTCTCATCGCTATATTTTTCAGCATTACGTATTCGTGGCATGTAAGAGACAGGGGAGACTGACTGTAGAGTTTACACGTGCATCGTACGATTCCTCAACGCTCCTAACAAAACTCGTATTTACTTCGCGATCTTCTCTCCCGTTTATGAGGCAGTGATAAAATCCGACGTATACGACAACCTCGGATTTTCCGGCCTCGAAATTCGCCTGCGTAAACCTCCAACATCTATAAACGAACATACGAAATATCAAAGATGAGCTTTCGTCCGAGCCAACTATGAACAATTTCTCGTACGTGCACGAGAAAATTGAGACATGAATGAATTTCCACGAGATATCGGGTGGGAGGTATCTTGGCAGAGTGCGGAAGAGAAGGGCGGTGGAGGGGGGGAGGGGGGGGGGAGAACAGTTGAGCGATGAATCGACTCGAGTAAAATCAGTCCTCCACTCCCCCCTCGTTTACAAGTCAATTTTGGCTCTCCCAACGATCTTCGTCTTTCGAGACTTTCTTAAGAATTGTTCTGGACACTCGAGCTCAAAAGTACGTTCCTCACGATTTTGTGATGCTGAAATTTGGCATCGTTCGAACGCAACGAATTCATTCCTTCATTTTGGATTTCTTTATTTTTTATTATTGATTAAAAGTTTTTTTTTTTTGGTAAAGTGAGGTTATGAATCTTTTTTGAGAATTCGAAAAAATGTTTGAGCGATTGGGCTAATGCGACTGCCCAAAAAATGAGGGCCGATGAAGTAAATAAAATAAAAAAAAATTGAAACAAATGAAATAAAAAATGTTGATTTTTTTCTATTTCGACTTGGCAAAACTAAAGATCGTGATGCAGCTCGCTCATTCGCATCGATATAACGATTGCATTAGCGAAATCGGCTGAATCGATTATAGGCGAACCAGGAAATACGGAACTTGTCAATTTCACGACGATGAAACCGGACACAAGATTGTGGGTTGGTTCAACGTGCAAATACGTAGATATACATACGCGTACGAATTTATATGCTATTAGTGTTACGGAGAAGGTACGACGCGATACATAGGCGTAGGTTTAATTTCAGGTTCGTACGATATCAAGAATGAGTTCTGTATCCAGTGGTCGTACATGTGCTTATGGCGTACACCCGTTCATGCTGTATGCATCCGGAGAGAAAGAGAAACGATATTCCATGAATTAAGGGAGTAGCTCGATGTAAATTTCGAGCATGAGTCAGTCCTGAGCATGGAGTAATCAAAATTTCATCCAATATCCGTTATTTTGCTTCTTTTTTACTTTTTTTTTTCCTACAATTTTTACTAAGCTTTGGAAAAAACTAATCAATAAATTACCAATTTATCTGGTTTGCAAAATTAGTATTTGCTGATTTAAAAATATATTTTCGAATTTAGTCACTCCCAGGTCGTGTAAAAACAATACTATTGAACATAGGAATATCCGATTTTAAAAACGATTTCAATTTATCAGATAAAAGATAGTGAATTGATTGACCTTACTCGTTTTTCTTGACATTTTCAATATTCCTTCAATTTCACTGCTTTCAAAAATATCTTTCCGAGCTTAGTCACTCTCAGGTCATGTATAAACAAAACAACTAAAGATAGAAATATACGGTTTTAGAAACGATTTTATTTATGAGATAAAAGTAGGAATAATTGAAGAAAAAATACTGAAACAATCGATTAAGAGTAAAAGTGTATAAAATGAAAAAGTACAGTGACAGTTGTCTCTTTTTATCTGCAATAGTAAATTATAAATGCACACTGGAACAAATGAAAATGGAATAAAAGTTATACGTTAAACGGCTCCTATGAACTCGTGCTGGCGATTACAGGAAAGCAAACTTTGGCCGTGCCCTTTTGTTCTCCAATATTCCGTATAGGGTGGACGCCCTGTAACGTACAGCGGCAGCTTTACCTCGCGAATATTCAAATCCCGGCGTGCTGAACTATGGCGAGAGTTTCTCGTCACCCACCCGCAACACCCACGCTCTCACGTATCGAGGCTTCGCCATGTTGCGTTGTATGAATTATCGAGGCGGAGGGCGAGGTGGAAGGAGGCCGACACTGGAGACGAAGAGATTGTTCGCGATCTCGGCAAAATGCAATTGACGATAATCAACCTTGTGAGATTTCATTCTTCGAAGGATCCGAGATATATTGTTTTCTCAAAATACGAAAATGCAACCAGTTACAAAAGGATGTAGCAATTTGGTGGTCGGTTAAGCCAATTCAAAATCCTTTTTTTTTTTACTGGTTTAAAAAAAAAGTGTGTCATTTTGGAAAATTTGGGCCGACTGTTTGCTCTAAAAATCGGAACTTTACGAGCTGGACGGTTCGGAGTCTGCGCCCAGATATTGCTCCATCTTCAATCGGTCGAAAGTAAAAATAGATCCAACGCCCAATGGCTCCTCTTTTTTTTTTTCGTTGGCGTAGCATGTGGAGAGAGAGAGAGGGTCCGCGATATTTTTGATACTCGCTTGCCGATCTAAAATTAGGATCGAAGGATTTGGGATGTAAATCCTTACGAGAGAAGTAATATTTGTTTCGTGGACATGGATTTGCCGTCAGTGGCAACGAATCCAACCAATTTGCACAGTTGGAACAAAACGATTTATTGCATTGGCCCATTTTGAGTTGATCTCTAACGATCTTGGAGTTTCTCGATCCTCCAGGTTGCAAGGCTAAAAAGTACTGATTTTTCTTCCTTCCCATTTTCTTTATTATACAAATTCACATTTTAGGGTTTTTTAAATTACTAAAAATTCTGAAAAATAATTTCGTGACTTTCCGCACGAAGGAAAATTTTTGGAAATCGAGAAAAAAAAACAAATTTTAGGAAACTGAGCTTTTTGAAGTACTTTTACTTCGGTTTGGAGCAATCTCGATATCTCGCAAAGAGATAACACGATTTTTACTAGATACTCGAGAATCTTCATTTTTCGTACGTTTCTCGAAAAAATTTCTGTTTTCGTGATAAGAACACGAGAAGGGATTATATTAAATTTCCAATTCGCTCTTCTTCGAACGTCTCCAAATGGTCAGATTTTTTGTTGAAAGCTGCGCAATTGTTCTGCGTTTGGGAAAGTACGAGGAAAATTTGCATGGACTTTTATCTTCACAGTCAAAGACGAATTGTAATGATAGGGAGTGTAGGTGTACAAGACGGAGCATCAGCGACACGTTGAACGATCCGAGATATTATTATCGTTTTTATCGTCCGCGCCGGGCACGAGTTGAGAGCCCAAGGGACGATTGGCCTTATGCCAAGAAGCGATCGCGAAAGATGAGGGGAGAGCTGCAAAGATCGTGGGCGTTATAAGCGGAACAGCGTAAAAGGAGAGTTGAAAGTCTCGGCGGGGAAAAACAGAGGGAGAGTGAGAAAAAAAGTGAAAAAGCAGAGGAAGAGAGAGAGCGGGAAAAAACTTTTCGTATCTTCTCCGTTCTTTCGTTTTAACTTGCGGCGATTTTTGTCTGGGTCTTTTCGTGGCGAAGATTTCTTTCGTTCAACGTTGAATTCGAGGCTGCAAGAAAAACAAAAAGTACACGTTGTAAGACGTATACGAGTGTACGCGCCTTTGAATGCAAACTGTGCACACAACTCGTCGTAAAAGTTGGGAAGATGATTGATTGACTTTGGAGAACCGAGAACTCGCGCGATTATCCAATCCCAGTCGGGATTGTTTATTAGCGTTATTCAATGCGCCGGAGCTCATTCATATTTTCACACGCGAGCACACGCGGTAGGTCGCACCCTCGCGTAGTAATCGGTTTCTCAATTTTCCTTTTTTTTATTTATTTCTGCAACGATGTCTTTATTATCTATATCGGTTTGAATTTATGGAGTTTCAAGGTACTGTAATGAATAAAATTTTATGAGTGTTGGCGATTTTTCAATATCCATCCAGCAATAACCTAAAATCGTTTTCATATCGGTCACTCGAATCACCCAGTGACGAATCGATCGTTCAAGTTTACTTTGGGATAAATAAGCTAATGTTACATCGTTTTAGATTACTTTTAATTGGACACTTGAAACTTCCGAATTTTAATATTTCAAAACTACAAGTTTCGAAAAACTCATGCGAAAGCTTACACAGTTCTACATCATTTACAGTTCACTGTATAAGCTTGCCCTGGTGTAAGTTTTACGAAACTTGCAGTTTCAGAATATTAGAATTCGAAATTTTGAGCCTTTTTGGTCAAAGGTCGGGGTCCCCCCCCCCCCCCCCCTCGATTTCACTACTTTATCTCTTGTTCTCGTATCACTGGAAAAAATAAGCTGATTTTAAAAATTGTTTTTTTCCTTTGTTGCAGGTAAGTGACCAGCCGGAAATACGAAATCTCGATTAATCTTTCGATCTCTCTGAGTTTCATGGTAATCGTGCCAGGTCAGATTTATCACGTACAATCGTCCATTAATATTCGAGTAAAAACTCAAATCAGATAATTTATGACGTGTACTATCTTACGATCGAATCGGCGGAACGAATTCTTTCATCTCGCAATATCTCGCACTCACATTCTGCAGGTATAATAATAACAAAAAGCAAAAAAAAAAAACCGTATCGATCGATGAAATAGAAAAAAAGTCTCGTAAAGTTTCGACGTCGGTGAGACGTCGCGTGATCAGACTCCCGTAACATAATCGTTCGAAAATTCGACCTGTCGGTCGGCTCGCACCGTGGCGCTTACTCAACCGGAAGACTCAAACTGGCTTAACTTGGACCAATAACCTTCTCTAGCAGGAGATCACTGGGTTACTCGCCGCCCAATAAAAAAGCTTGAGACGGACGCCACTTTTTGTTTTTTCTACGGGCTCGTTCAGGCCGAATTTTCACTTTATGGAATTATCATTTTCGAATTACTTGCCTCAAAGTCACGAATTTAGGACGTTTCTACGTTGCATATGTTTTCTTGCCGGTATAATATACAGGGTGTCTTTTGTAACATAACTATGCTTTTTCAACCCGTAATGGTCACTGGGGGTCCAGTGTACCCCAGGCTAATTTTGTACCGATATATCGTAGAAAGGCCGATTGAGAATCGAACTTGTGCTGTCATGTGTTGTTGTCTGAACGTATTCCAACATTATTGAATCGGTGGCGATGGTCAAAATGGCGTCAGTTGTCCTGCAGGTAGCAAATAGTGCTGTTCATGAAAATTATATTTTTTTCTTGAAAATAAATTATTTCAAAAGTAACATAACGTAGGTGTTTTTTGCCATATCGCAAAAATCAAAATGTACATGAATTTTTCAATGAAAATTGGCGTTTTTCGTTTTTTTTCTGATTGTTTTTGCGCCATATTAAATTTCGAAAACGAGAGGAAAAACGATTGTATTAGTTGAAAAACATATGAAGTAGAATACTCGCGTAAGATTTTCGTTAATAAATCAAGTAGAACGCAAATGGCAAAAAGTTTTCGTGTCAAGGGTTTTGCGTGTTAATTTTGTGACTGAAAAAAATATGATTCTTAAACGGTTTTTTCAAAAACTCTCTTTGAAAAACAATCTGCCAGATTTTAGTTTCGAATAATATATGCCAGAGAAAATAAGGCAATCAGAAAAAAAAATAATAAAAAATAAATAAATAAATAAATAAGGCAATCAGAAAAAAAACGAAAAATGCATTCCGAGAAGACGAGAATGAAGTTTTTTGAATTCCGAATACGAAATGCCCTCGGAAAACTTATTAGCGTATCTTTTCTTTCCCTTAACACGAAGAAACGTATGTTTAATGGGAGACGCCATGAAACCTAGGTGCGAGGCCCTCAAGACCCGAATCTTCGATCTAGAGTTTTTCCTCTCCTACTCAGGAGTCTTTCTCGCTTTCTCTCGGCCTCACCGTCTTTCCCTTTCTTTTCGATACTTTTGCGTTTCCGTGCTCGTCGAACTGCTCGATCCTCGCTCTTGGAAACGCGGCAATAAATCTTGCGGGAGATCTCGGCGGTCTCAGGTATGAGGATAGCTCTAAGCGTGGGATCGAACGTCGCAAGCGTTTGTGGATATATCCCCCGGGACGTAGGAGCGTTTGGCCATCCGCCGCGCGCTCAATCGGGGACCCCATTGGCTCGAGGAACACGTCGAGAGAAAAGCCCCCAAAGTTACGAAACAAAACCTCGACTCACCTCCTCTCCCCACCCTTCATTGTTCTCCCCGGTCCGACGTGACGCCAGAGGACCCTAACCGAGAAAATTCTCAAGTTTTTACTTTTGCCTGTGTGTCCTTTCAAAGGTCTCGAAAGATCGCAATCTTCCGTAGATGTCGTAAGTGAGCCCTAATTCCTTTTTCATATTTGCCTGTCGTGAATTATCATTTTTAGAAGCGTCGGCCTTTATTTTTTCACTTTTTTTGAAAGCCCATTTTGCAAATTCGATTATTCATTTTTATATTTATTTTTAAATATAATATTTATTGTTTCGTACTTTTATTCAAGAATTGGACATTTTCATCGATTCGATAGTCTTTTTTACTTCAATTTGTCATTTTTAGTTCAAGCCCCGTAGAGATGGTTTTCCATTTCGATTGCGTTCGTTGACTGTGTCGACTCGTTTATCGCGGAAGTCGATTTTCATCGGTCGTGAGATACAAAGCCACGAGAAATCGTTCCCGTCCCTTTAATACACCGATCTCGAGTGTCCCTCAGCACGTACGAAAAGAACGATCCATCACGTCTCTCGTCCCTCCACCTTCACGTAATTTTCGTGAACGCCCCGTTGCTTCGCTCCCCGCGCTCGGGCACACAATTTTCAATCTTTCTTTTTTCCTCTTCCCTTCTCGCGGTTCTCCCTCTATTTTCTCTCTAGCGCCCCCCCCCCCTATTTCTCTCGGCGATTGACGGAAGCAACGACGATTGATGAGTTTCCTCGAGGACATGTAGAAAATCGACATTCCCTCGCAAATTTTCAAAATTGGTTTTTATTCCCATTTTACATTTGACGCGCGTTTGACTTTTTCATTTTTTGTTCATTGAAAAAAAAAGCTCGTCCTTTCTTTGTTCCTTGATCCTGTCACAGCGTAAAGTGAAATTTCAAAAGTTCGTACAATTGCCTCGTGAAAGCTTGAAAGCTCAAAATTAGAAAATTTTCCCACGGTAATTTTAGTCCGAGGTCGCGGCTGGCGATCCAATTTTCTTTTGAACGGCAACGAGAGAATTTCGAGTCCGCCGTACGGACGTGCGGAGCCTTGAGAGCCAGTGTGTAATTTCGTTTAATCGAGCCGCAAAAGACGAGATTGAGGAGGCGAGAGAGCGCGGGAAAGATCATGGTCGGAAGCGGGGAGGGTGGCTTGGCGATTTTAGCGAGGGGCGGTTTTTGAGAAGAATCGCCCGGGCATGTCCGGACTCCCCTCGAAAAAAACTGTACCGACCAAGTGTCTCCGAGAATAGTCGATGTTTTGTCTCTCGTCGTGGACGACCACGGTACACAGAGCGTTGCGATCTTGAGCGCATAGCTATCAGGAACGAAAGAGAGAAAAGGCCTCCAATTTCATTTCTCTCTCTTTCTCTTTCGTTCCCCTTTCTCTCCCCCTCCGCAATCGGAACCTGCCCAGAACGTTAAAAAGTAAAAGAAGAAAAGTGGCGCGATGAAGGGGCCAAAACCGGACCGCGCAACCGCGATCCTTTATTTTCTTTTTTTTTTTCGCGGTTCGAATCACAGCGCGGCGCCCTCTTCGTACAAAGCGATCCGCCGACCGAAAGATCGAGATCGGATCGAAATAAGAGAACGAAGTAGTGCCATGGAGAAGCATTTAGAGTTCGTAGGGGCAAGAAAAAAGAAACGAACAAAAAAAAAAAAAAAAACGTAGGTGAGAAGTAAATCCTCGATGTACCTGCATCACGCGTGCGATCGAATTTGATCAATGTTAAAGCAGTTTTTGTATTTTCTTATAATTTTACAAACACAACCTTCGCTCGAAATCCGTAAATTGCTTGATGTTGAAAAATGGCATTGAAGCTCGCAACGAAAATTATTATTTTTCAATTCCTCTATTTTTGTTTCACCGAAATCGTAAGTAAAATACCTCAATAATTAGTCGAATGTTTATTGTAATAATTTAGAGTTCAAATATGAAGAAAAATATTTTGCAACATAATGGAACTGAGGAAATGAAAAAAATGAGAAAAGAAATTTCGTTGCGTCGAATCGATGCGAACTTCATCGAGTCCATGTTGAAAAACTGTTGAAAAGCTGTCTCAAGTTCGCTCGTATTTGAGATAATCGACGAGAGAATTGGAAATGTTGGAATGTCCACGAACCTTGTTGACCTTCTATTGTTCGTACACTCCGGGTGTTATAACTCGAGAGCGAAGAAAAGCAACCCAATGCGGTAATACGCGAAGTCACGAGCATACGTGGATCCATCCTTCGACCCGGCTCTTCGGATTGAAAGAGACCTCCGAGTGAGGGAGAAAGGCCCCCTCAGCTACCAAGAGAAAAGACGCGGAGCACGTGAATTCTCAGATGTTCTCGCGCGGAATATCCCTCGACCTTTTGCACCATCGAGCCAACCCGGCTCGCGCTGGACCATCCTGTAAATGTCACCGCTACGTCTATCCCATTTTCCCTCCAATATTAACTCCGCGTCGATCACTCTGAATCCTCCAGCGATCGAGGCGACCACCCGCAATGTGGCAATCAGAAAAATCAGCTTTTTTCATCGATTTTTCAAACTCGCTAAATGGCTTTTATTTCATTTCAATTGTATTGAATAATTATTCAATCAACTTGTATAATGTAGGTATGTAATGGATTAGTCGTGTACCAATTTTTTTCTCGATGAGTTTTAGATATTTTGACCTTTTGCCTTTTTGGCCCTTGGATTGAATGAATTCGAAATCGTAAGCCTTTGCAATTTTCACACTTCGATAATTTGACATATCGATTGCTCCGATAAGTTAACACCTACGAATCGATATTACACCTTTCATTGTTTCGCTCAATTTTGTATTAATCTTCAATGATATTTCATTTTTAATCGATATAAATCAATAACGAAGTTTTTGTATACGCAATTTTTATGAACTACTTCACAGACATTGATCCTTCTACTTCGGAACGTTAATTAACTATAAATACTATATTTATAGTTAATTAACTATATATATGAATATATATGAATTTTTAGTTCTTATTCTGATGGATCAAATTTCCAATTTTTACCGACAACGATTTTCTCTTATAAATTTCATACATTGTTAATAAATACGATTCAATTTATTCCCAGTCAATGAAAACATTTTTAACTTCAGAAGAATTGAAAAACTATAAAACAAAAAAAAACCGATCGACAATTTGGTGCATTGGAAAGTTGTATGTATCGCGCTCGTTGCACTGTGAACGTGGTAAATACCGCGTGCTTTCCAAGTTCGAGTTTACTTACGAGGAGAGACTCCGGGGAGAGCCGCTGGCGCAACTTTACCCGCGCAATCGCTCCCGTTCGACGCTCAACTGAGGAAGTGAGGGAAACTGATTCCATCTGAGCAACGTATACAGATATTACACTTTTAACTGTATTACGCAACGTATACACGTAGAACACGCGAAGCTTTAGCTCTGCGCCCGAACGGGACGTCTCACTGCTTCGAGGATTACGTTTGCTTGACAAGCTTTATGCATTTCCTGAACGACCGATACAGATATGTTGTTCCGTAGGTTATAGTGAGGGTAATTTCGAATCCCCTCGCTTACAATTCTCATCCTATCACTGAGTGCAACGGTTTTATCATTTTCGACAAAATTGGTCGAGAAATTATTACTAAATTATTCATTATTTAAGTTGACGTTAATATTTTTTTATTGATTTTTTTATTTAATAATAATTTTTTTATTTAAAAAAAATGCGATAAAAAAGCGAGAAAAAAATAGTTATTAGTTAGACGAAAAGAAATTTGAATTAAATTTAATTGCATTTTTTTCAAATAAATCATCAATCATCATTTTCAATTAAACCATAAGTTTCAATTATTGATTTTGTTTGGGTTCCAACGATGCAGACGTTATCACCGCGAATAATATTGTAAGAAATTCAATTTCATTTCTGGCAGAATTGCTACTTGAATTATTTCATTAAACCAATTACTTCGAACAAATTCCGTTTTCGTTTGCGTTCCAATGATCGATATTTCGTTTCGTCCCGTAACCTTTTGAGCAATATTACGAAGCTTTCTCAATAACGATGCAATAAGAATTCTATCAAAATCGAATGGCGTATCGATATCAAGCTTTTTATTTAGATTTTCTTAGAAAGATCGTTTTTTTCCGCCTCTATTTATCCTGCTGATGATTGTTGACAATCGGTATAATGGTTTCAACGTCAACGCGATTGAACATCGGTATTTAATGGGCTTTCGTTCCGTTAGAATTTCGCGTCGAATTGAGTGATTGAATGAATAAATGGTACGCCTAACGAAACGATTTCTAGAATTATCGAAGCTTTTGATTACGGCGTACGTGCGAGCTATAGTCTCTCGCGTTAAACACGAGGCAAAAGAGAGGCGCTAATATAATCCTTGGAGATTCTCGCGCAACGTTTGAATTGCGAGACGTTACATTACGCGGTCGGTTTGCGGCTTGTGAGAAACGGGCCGACGTTTCTGCACAACACACGTTCTGCAACACACACACACATTCACATACCTACTTATACGCGTTTGTATGGAAATACAAAGAGTCCGGAAAATTGCTGAGCTCATTTTCCTTCCTTCCCTCGTTCTCTGCACCTCTTTCCATCTCTCTTTCTCAATTTCTTCGCGTACGTTGCAAACGAGGACACGTGTGTGTGTTTCTCGGTACATATACAATAAAATCCTCGACCAAAAGCCACCTCAACCGCCTCGAGAACTCTCTATAACATCCCCGGAATTTTTCCCTTGTGCTCATGAAACTTAAAGTTTTTTCTTCGTTTTTTTTTTTTTTGCTTTCCTCCCCCCTTTTGGGCCGTCATTCAAGAGGCCGAGCTCCAGGCAAAGGGACGTTCCCTCTGACTTTGCTTCCCTTTATACCGACCATTCCGCGCGGTTTAATTATCTCGTACGTGTGGAAGGCAAAAGACACGCTCTCGTCTCGTTTTCAACGCTGCATAGCCGGCGAGTCGGTGCCAAAGCCCGAGCAACCAGTGCAAAAAAGGAAAGAAGAGTTTCGCTGACGATGAGAATTCGTACGCTCCGTAGATTCTGTTTAAGGCGATACTCGTCTTGTTCCTTTAATACGGGAATTGTGTGCTATTGGAAACGAATCGTTTCGCTTCGAGCACTTTCCTGGAGAAAATCTCTTGAGCAACCTCGAGGGGATTTTTTTTTTTCGACGTTCCCTAAGCTCCGTGCTCGCGTAACCTCGGGGTGATTTTTTTTATATTTCAATACACTTATTCAGGAAAAATCGTGTCGGTTTGGATTTGAAGATTTTCAGGGGAAATGATTCGAATGGGCTATTCAAAATATTATCAGGGCGGATAAGTAGGTAATCCATAAGCTTGAAGATTGGCTTGAAGAACTCTTTTTTCATTTTCGTTATTATCCAAATTCATAATCAATTGGGATATCGATCCCTGAGAATTCTTGAAAATGTTTGCCTGATTTTCACGGTTGAAAGGTATTACTTCGAAGGGGGCAAAAATGGAATTTTTCACTCTAGAGAAAATTGATCATATGCTTCACTCCAGGGACATTATTTTTTGCTCGAGGGTCCAAAAGAACTGAACCAAAATCGATGATATTGTTAAAACGCGATGTCAGCAAAAATCTATTCTGAGAGCGAGCCAAAGCGATCACGAACGAACCCTACCAAAATCGATGAAACGGTTAAAATGCCTCGTCATGAAAAATCTTTCTAGCCAAAGAAAATCCCCGAGTTTCGACGAAGACTTTTCACGTTTTCAATCCTATTCAACAGTCTTCAATTTTTGTTTCTGCTTTTCCCTTCGAGCTTCCTCTCCATCGATTTGCATTTATCGCAACGGTAGATTTTCTTACAATTTGCATTCTACCGATTTTTAGTGATTGGCTAATATTTTGGAACCCGATATTTGTGTAGCAGTCGGGAAATTCAGTCGCCGCTATGATTAATAACAACGGGGATTTGATCGCTGATGTGAAGGATTATGGGGTGTTTTGCGACCGTGGTCGAGCGGAGGGTGAGATATCACGAGCTCGTCAAGAGGGATGCGTAATCTTGATTCTACGGCGGGGAAACGGTGCACCGTAAGAGCTGGAAACGTCGTCGATGTGCGTGAAACAATGCGATACAAAGCGACGGCGCCATAGTGTCGTCCGTTTCCCCTTGTGGACTCCATTGCACTCATACCCCGATTTCTTTTTTTCCTCTTCGTCTCTCTCCCTCCGTCGGTCTTTCTCCACTCTCTCGTACTCATTCCAGGTTTCGAATGCAACTTGAAAATTCAAGCGAGCAACCGTTCATCTCCCGTTTGTTTTTTTTTTCTTCTTTTCTTTTTTTCATTTCCTTTCTTTTTCTTATTTCTTTCGGAGCCATTAACGTTGCGCGCACACGTCGAGCGGAATTCCCACTCGCATTTGCCTCTAACGCTGTCGGGAACGTTAAGTAATTGGTAATTAACGTCCAAGTGCAATTCCTCTTCGCTTCCACCGAAGCTTTCTCTTACGTGTCTCTTTTTTCGTTGATACCGGAGAATCCGTGGATCATAGTCGAGATTTCACATCCATGTTCGATCCTTCCTGATGAGGCAGGAATTGAATTAAAGGTGACATTTTGAAAAAAAAATTCCGCCGAGCTGGGATTCCATTGCAATTTTTTATTTGTCTCGTTTGATTGATTCTAGGGTTGCCATCCGTCCGGATTTCCCCGGATTTGTCCTAGTTTGGGTGTCGATCCGGGGATGTCCGGGGAGGATCCGAAGAAGCGTCCGAAGAAGAAAAAAAGTGTTTTATTTCTATTTTCAAGCTTGTCCAGGGTAAAAATATTTTTTTGCCTAAATGTCCGAGGTTTTGGGAGTTTTTGTCCGGTGCCCACAGTTTATGGAATGGCAGCCCTAATTGATTCCAATAGACACCCTACCAGGGATTTACTTTCTCCTCTCGAACAAACCCTCTCTCATATATTGGTTAATATGTGGTCAAAGTTTCAAAATAGAGTGCTTTAGAGGTTGAAAAAGATTCCTAAAAGGGACGAAAAAATAGCTTATGAGTGGACCGTCTTAAGGATGTTCTTGCGTTATACGAATTTAAAGATTAATCATTTAAAAATTGCACGAACCTTCTGAATAATCATATTCAACTGTGGGTAAAATTTGAGAAAGTTTGACAGTCTAGAAATCGTGATATTTGTCGTCAAAAAATCGTCTTCTTCATAATTTCCTATAAGACCACGTGTTAAGGTTACGATTTTTACCACTGAATATCCCAATGAACAAACGATGAAACCTTTTTCAAATTTTGTATACATTATAATATGACGCTCAAGAAGATTCACGTAATTTTTCAGACAATTATCTTGAAAAAATTGAATGTCATGATTTTGTCTTTACTTTGTATCCTACTATTGTAATTATGACGCAAGAACATCCTGAAGTCTGAGTTAGACATTTTTCCTTCTTTCTTCGTCAAACCCAACTTTAATCGTCGAAATTCCCTTCCTCTTTTCTTTTACAAATTTACGCGGAGTGAATTGTACGGAAAATCTCTGAAGGATACAAATAATCCGATTGTAAAATTTGCAGAGCCCGATAATCTTTTTCGATTTACGAAAATCTAACCTACAAATCTGAACGTTTCCGAAAATATTAAAGAACTTTCGCTGCTCCTTTTACGGTGATCGTAAACGAGTAACGAAGCCACGAGTAGGTACACGAAAACGATCGATGAGGTCTCCACACTCGGAGTACCTAACCCTCAGTCCATTCGTCATCGTCATTAATTTCGAGAGCCGTCGTAATCCGACGTATAAGTCGTAAGAGAAAAGCGAAAACGAATGGGGTCTCGAACGCGTCCATTTTGTCGTTTTACTGCAGCCGACGATTCTCGGGGAGAGATCTTGACGATCGATCTGGATCCGCGAGGAGAGATGGGCGCATTCGGGGTTTCCTCGTTCCCAGCGATCTCAGCATTGGTAGAAGCGCAGCAACGTTTAACGGGGCAAAAGCGAGCGGGTGATCCCCCTCGTGGCGCCAGCCGCATATCGCGACCCACATTCGATACGGTCACGTACGAGATCTCGTGCAGTCTCCAGACTTCGAGACTCACAGAGGCAGACGGAGAAAGAGACTGAATGAACCTTTCAAAAGACACTACAATTATTTGTATTAAATAAATCAGACGAGGAAAAATGACATTTCAACCAGATCTATCTACGCAACGACGACGAGAATATTTTTCGACATCTGTAAAAAATCATTTCAGAGGGAACGATAACCTTAACGAGATATCTCCTGGATGCCTAATTTCAGAGATCCGAATAATCATTTTTTTATGGACTCAAAGTTTGCACCGCAGCAACGCAACGAATTTTCTTTTCTTATATTTTTATTTCATCAGTGCCCCAGTATTTTTAAAAATCTTGTTTATGGGTTTGTATTCTAGATTTTCTGAATGAAGATTCAGCGAATTATTGAGACGTTCGGGTTACGATTTCTGAGGAAAAAAAAAACAGAGAAATGGAAAAAAGTCATTTTTGTTGCATCGCAACGTTGCAAACTTTAACCTCATATATTTTTTTTCTAGTAACACTTTGGTTGGAACAAGATTTTTTTTCTAACGTTTCGTACATATGTTTATGGTTGCAACGTCATTTTTGTAGAAGATAATCTTTCAAATTGTTCGTTGGGTGGCAGTTGGTGTTACAGTCCTTCAGCGAGGAAGTCCGAAGTGGATTCTATCAGGCTTGAATATAATTTGAAACGAAAACAAAAAAAAGCTTGAATTATATCCAACTAGCTATGGGTTAACGATCCATTGTTCGATGTTTTGAAAAATTCACGAAACTATAACTTCACCAAAGAAAACCAAATTTTCGGTAACAAATGACTCGTTCAATTGAAAAATGTGATCAATCTCGTTATAATAGCTTTTGATACATGTTTCGTACCAATTGCTTTCTCTCTGATTTAAGCAATGAATTTCGTGTGTTTTCATGAAAACTTCGATCCCCGAGCTAAACCGTTTACGAAAGAATTCGGTTCGAAAATTGGTAACGTTCTGTCGATCTTGTGTATGCCATGAAGGCACTTAACCTGACACACGTACACACACGAGTGTACATCGAGCGGCGAGTAGTGACCAACGACAAAGTGACAGTCGACCATGTTCGTCGGAGCCTTTGGGATTCTGTAGTTTGATGACTCCGAACGAGGCTCCGAGAAGAAAAGGTCTTTGCTACAAGCAATATATAATACGTAACACGAGAGACAGAGAGAGAGAGAGAGAGAGAGAGAGAGAGAGAAAAAGTGACAGGGAGGAGAGATGAGAAATCTCGTCCGGTTATGCCTGCGAAGAGCGCGCTCTGCAACGAGCAGCTCTTCACCTCCGCGGTCTACACGAGCGCAGTTATCGACGACGAAAAGGCGAAGGAGGGGGGGGGGGGGGTAGTGACGAGTCTGTGTGCGATGATACAAAAGGGGAAGAGCTCGGCCATAAGGAGAAGAGAGAGAGGACAGTCCCTCCTGGAAGGAGCCGTGGCGAACCGGTTTCCCGTATCTCCGATGACTCATCGGTGAACTCGCGACGAGCGCCCTCCGCAGCCTGACCAAACGCTCGGAGAAAATATGGCAGAGACTTTCCGCGTCAAGTGCATTTCCTGCTGCCTTGCTGTCTCTCTCGTTCTCTCCCTCCCTTGAACTCTGTCCATCTTTTTCTCAGGTATACTTTTTTTTTGAGGTATACTTCTTTACACTCGTCTGTAAGGGCTGGGCTACTGTGACGACCCCAGATTATTTTAGAAAATAATTTCGAAGCAATAAGAGTCGATGAAACTGTTATTAGATTATTTGATAAAAATAATTTCGAAGCAATAAGAGTCGATGAAACTGTTATTAGGTTATTTTATAAAAATGACTTCGAAGCAATAAGAGTCAATGAAACAGTTATTAGTATATCTTAAAAAAATGATTTCGAAGGAATAAGAATCAATGAAACTGCGTACAGAGAATTTGGTGAATCGCCCTAAAATCTAAATCCTCTCCAAAATCCAACTCCCCGTGCTTAGTAAGATTCACAGCGGGGGTTGTCGAGAGATCGAAAGATGAAAGTTCAGATAGGTTTCATACAACGGGAACAAGGTTACAAGTCGAGTCGAGGACCAATTAAAAATACGAAAAACTAACATTTCACTCGACCGGCCATCACTTTGACACGGGTATTTCGGAGTTCGTTTCACAGGCTGTTCTCTTTCCGGTTAATCCCATCGCGCAAGGGTAAAAAAAAAAGTCGTAATTTTCAAAACCGGTTTTTCGACGTAGAGAAAATTTCGGCCACCCGTGACGATGTTCTCTGATTTTACCCCTTCCTTTTCCTCGCATTCGTAATATCGCAGCAGGTTTGGAAAACGGGGCTGGTGGCGCTGTTTTGTTTTTTGCACAGCGGATGTTGGCCCAAATCTCAAGATCCACGAAGGGGAATCCCATTACGGAAAGAGAACAGAACGAGCACCCGAACGTGTTCGTTAATTCACTCGAGCTCGATGCGAGGAAGATTGAAAATGGGACTGGAAGCAACGCGAGGACAAGGCACCGAATAAGACTGTGGAAAAACCGGAAAGAATAGTGAAAATGAGAGAGAGAGGGGTGGGGGTGAGAGAGAAAAGATAGAAGATAGAGGATGAGACGAGAGAAGAGTTCTGCAAAGAAGAATCGTGAGTCTAGGGGAAGACGGAGCAACGAGAACACTCTACTCCTGTGGCAGTTTGATTTATGGTAGACGCGTCTCGAGTTATCGCTTCGCCAATACTCGGAGAGTATAAGGGATTCGACGCGGGGGTGGGTGTGCAAGGGCTCCGATGAAAGTGCCAACTCCACCTCCGAAACGATAGAGCAAAAGCATCAGGGCGTTTGGAATCGACGAGGATCTCGAGAGGTGGGCAAGTTTACGTGTGGCAAAACGTGTGCTGCGCGGGCTTACCAATCGATAAGCCCGAAATTGCCGTGCACTTCCGGTCTATACGATTTACCAAACACTTTTATTTCGCTCCACTTCCAATCTTATTTTTTTGTCGTCTTCGATCGTTCCAGAGTTGGACAAAATGGGCTGGCTATGGATAGGGATACTGCCTAGGGATATTTACTATGAGCCTTGTGAATAAAATATACTAGCTGTTTCTTTAGGATTCATGACGAACATTGCCAAATATCATTTCGGATAATAACGAAAATAAGAAATTGGAGGTGAAAGAAATGGTGATTTTCAACGGTACGAGCTTCAACGAATGTTTGGGTCTGCGATTTTCACACTCTCTTCTTCCCTGACAACCGACTGACGGGCTTGGGTAGGGAGAGAGGGACGAAAAAGACTGTACAAACTCGACTAGCTCGCTCAGCAACAAGTGTGATTTCAAGAGTGTCGCTTGTCTTCACTGGCACTGAAAACTGATTGCGTTTCCCTACACACGAGGAAATGCAAGAGGGTTCCTCCCCAAGAGATTCCCTCGAACATCCCTCCTCTTTGACAGGGTATCGATCGCTGCCTACTCTTGAAACACTCCTATAGGCTTGGCAATTCTATTTTCTCTTCGATCAATTTAAAGCTCTTTGGTGAAGCACTTGTATTTTTAAAAAATGGCCTCCGCCATTCTTCGATTCATCGCGATTTTAAATTAATTAAAAATTCGACTCGAAAGTGCATTTTTTCGAGATAAGAAATGAACAATTAATATTGTTGATATCGAAGGAGTAAAGGCGTTATAAAAATTGAAATAAATATTGGATAAGTAGAGGTGTATCTCGAGCAATACTGCACGCTACATTTTTTCGGTTGCCATTAAATTACCATAAGAAATATATTACGGTCGTAGACTTAACGATTCAGGGTGGGGTGTCTTTTTTTTTACATAATAATCGGCTCCGTACCGTCAAATTGGAGCAACGAATTTATTCGCTGATTCAAACAGGACTTATATACATTACCAGGCCCTTTCGAATTGACTTTCCTGTCGCGTGATGGATGGCACCTTTATTACGTACGTGCTTTGGAGAGAGATAGCCTTCTTGATGCTAGTCGGAGAGGAAACTCTGTCTCTCGTTTTCCTTCGCAATAAACTCGTCGTTTCTCTACCCTCGGATGAGAAAAACGTTTACGTGTGAGCGCGTGTGTCCGTTTCTCATTTTCCGTACTCGTGGCAATATAAGATGCTAGATGCTTCTTTAGAATGTTTTAGTAGGTTTCCGTCCAGTTCGCTTGTACGATAATTTTACTTTCCTCGAAATTTGTGAAGATTTGCTTTGAAAACAATATTCTTCGTGACTGAAATCGAACTTTTCTATAGCCATTATTTTTTACGAGTAAAGTCACTTTCCCGAGTAGAAATCTTGGCTACAAAAAAATGGAAATCCTAAATAAGAAAACAGGCATTTTTAACTTTTTATCAGGCTTTCATCAGGATTTATTTAGCAAGCCCTGATCATTTTTTTGTAATATTTTCTCTGACTTTCCTGATTAGATTATCAAGGCCTGATAGTAATTAACGAAATTTATGGACTTGAAGTTCGCATCGTTGCGACGCAATGATATTTCTTTTCTCATATTTTTATTTCCTCACATCCATCATTTGGCGAAACATTGTTTTTCAGATTTGAATTGTAGGTTATCACAATAAAGATTTGTATAATTATTGAGGTATTTTACTTACGTTTGTAGTGAAAAAAAATACATAAATTTCAAACTAATGATTTTCGTTTGGGTTTGTTTGGTTTTGGCGTCGGTGCGAACTTCAATCTCATCGAAATTTGGCCAAGCAATGCTAAATTCGCAGACGAACTCTCTCATAAAATTTCTACCTTTTATTTAAAAAATCGTACTCCGTAACGAAGGAAAATTCTTCCGAAGACTAAAAAGATGTGTTTCGTTTTTCTTTTTCGTATTTCATTGAACTTCGCACAAGCGTCACATTCCACGTACGCAAACCTCAATAAAACCACAGGTGTACATTGTCGCGCGTTGAGGGATGATAAAATTGAAGGTAAAAATTTGATTGACTCGCGGGTTTGCCGCGAGTCGCGGTGAGATTATCGTGAAACGTGAGAGCTCCGGAGAGAATTAAGGGGTGGGCCGGGAGTAAGAAGGAGGGAGAGAGACCGAAGGCTATCGGAAATATTTTACTACGCCCGAGAATTCATCGGGCGTTCGTACGGAAATATTTCAGAATTCCTCCTCTTGACGCAACCCATACACACTTATGTACAGGTGTCTATGTGTTGCTCCGCTTAACCGCTCTTCTCGCGTGCATGTAGTGAGAAAATGCGGCCGACTTTGGCCGTGAAAGGATGCAGTGGGATTTTTTGTTATACCGCATATTTAGCATACAAAGGATGTGCAAGTTACGTCATTCACCGTATAACGGACGAACGGAAAAAAGAAAAACAACGCGCGTGTGGCAGTTATGAAAAATTGAGTAATTATCGTTCTCTTTATTGAAGATGTTATCTGATTTCCAGCATTGCGTTTCGCGGAACAGAGAAACCGAGATTTATTTTATCCCGTTTGTGTTAGGTACTGAGCGTGGAAAAGTGTTTTTCTTGATCGTTCACTTTGATACGGATTTAAAAGTACCAGTGGGAAAAGCTATAGATCGTATCCTCGTGTATTAATGACGCGAAAAGTTTTATGGTACTTTTTAGCTTGCCCCTGTGACGAAATCGGCATTTTTTTGAGTGTAACCAAAATACATTTTCGATTGCTCTACTTTTTTGGACCGTTTCGGCTGTGGAGATTACTCGATATATCTACTCGTAATTACGTTAAAATTGAATTTTATTCTCTTCGTTTATGTCGTCGAGAAAAACGATTTATCCGTATGTGGAATTCGATCTATTTTTATAAGGTTTTATTTAAGTGGATTTTCTGTCAGATGCAGTAAGGATAATCGATGTTTTACCCACTTTCCGAATAGCTAGGTTCACGAAATTTTCAAATTTGCATTTAAGAAGCGACTCTGAATAATTCAACTTGTAAAAAAGGAGGATTCGAAAAATCTCAAAGTTTGGTTGTTTAAAAAAAAAATAATGTCGTTTTCTTTGCTTTATAATAATGCAAAGATCGTCATAAAATTGATTTCGTCACTTGTTACTTCGATGAGCCGATCTCTTCGTCTCGTCGGAAAAAATAATTTTCCGTCGCGGCCTCTCACATTTTTTTTCTCGTTTATTATTTCGTTTTTTTTTTTTTCGAAATGTTCACGTAGGCGATGATACAAAATGCTCTTGATACACATTGGCGAGCTCGCTGTTGGTCCGTTGAGCCGTTCGCTTTTTAAAAATACAAAACAGTCGTGAGGTCGCGGAGCGAGAAAAACCGGCCGCATCTGCCTGTCCGCGTTCTCTTTTCGGACCTCCTCGAGCGGGAAATAAATATTCTCGCGGAATTTTTATA
Source organism: Ophioninae sp. B BG-2022a (assembly GCA_030522765.1). Taxonomy (NCBI): domain Eukaryota; kingdom Metazoa; phylum Arthropoda; class Insecta; order Hymenoptera; family Ichneumonidae; species Ophioninae sp. B BG-2022a. The sequence goes on from JAPYZJ010000389.1 coordinate 57,767, forward strand.
AACCCGCTTTGCAGAAATTTACAACCCCCGGAGACCGTCCAAGCTTTTCACTATCTCTCGTACCTCGTAGCTGTGAAAAACTCAAACCCTCTCTACCATCCACCTACGCTTCTCTCGTACGTACGGATTTGGTTCACGGTACTCGTTCGCTCGATCTTTTTACTACTCGCTCGAGTTTCCCTTCTCATTCCTTCTCTCTCGCTTTTGCCGACGCAGCGATGAAGCTTTTTATAAAATCGTCAAATTTTTAGGTTATACATATTTTCATAACCAGAAATGACATTTAGGTTATAAATGTTCACGAATATATTTCATAAAATCTTTATCACGGATCCCCCAATTTTTCGAGGTAACCTAAAATTTGCAAAAGTTGAGTTTGGACATAAGTAAATTAAATAATTGGAAAATTAATGGATCTAATATTTTTTAAATTTAGTTTAAACTCTTTTGGGTTCTCATGACCCATCTCACGTTTAATATTTTTTTTTGTAATTTCTTATTTCAGAACATATCGTTAATCTAACCTAACCTCCGTTGCATCCGGAGCTGTTTTAAGCTAGATTGGATTAAGGAATGAAGATATAATAAATAATAAATTGATTCATTTTAACACCAATCTCGATAATATTGTTGTTTTTTTCATGCCCAGTAAAAAGTACTAATAAGATTAAGGTTAAGTTTGCATCCTTAAAATCTAACGATGTCTCCTTCAGTTTTTTAGTTTTTTATTGTATATTACTATTGAATCCTTTTTCGTTCAACCTAGAAATTACACCATAAAAAGACCAAAAACATCATCGAATAAAAATCCTCCGCCCCATGATTTTTGTTATCTGAATAGTGCACGCGTGCAGAGTCCAATTTTGTGAACGACATTTTGCTAAAAAAAAGTTAACTCGTTGTTTACCAACAGTTGATAAGTGCATACATTGAATAACGTGACCCGATAAAAGCCTTTACAAAAATATGGACTTTTGTGCGAAGTTCTTTCACATCATAATCTCACTGCGTACATAAATTCACGAGTATAATTTTCGTCGCCGTTCCTTTTGGCTTTAATCCAAGTTGGCAGAGACCGGCACCCGCACATAATCGTGTTTCGTACGTGCAGGTGGATTCAGGCACTTCGAAAACAAGCCGGCTTCGCACGTTTAACTGACTTTTAATTACTCGCTCCGAGTCCACATACTCGTTCACATTTGCCGCCACTGAGGGGGAAAAAAGACCTCGAATGCGAGTGTTGCCTCCGATTTGCCGCGAGTTTGGCGTTTTTTGAGGTCACGGGATTCTCAAAGCAGCTAACGAGAAACTCTGATAAACATCGTCGCTTTTTTCGAATCAATGTGTATGCCAAACCATCAAAGACTATTAGATGTGTGTGTTTTTTTTTACAGAAAATACGGGTTTGAGGGTTGGAATGATCCCTCAAAGTGAAACATGTAAAGGCCTGATTTTAACTAAGTTCGCAACCAGTGCGTCAATTTAAATTAACCAGAAACGAAAATTCTTCCGAAACGATATTAGTCAGAATTCCACAATGGGAAAAAAATCAAGAGAGTATTAACTCTTTAATTGTTTGCCATTTTTCAAGTGGACTTTTCAGAAAATCAGTTTGCAATTAAAACTAAAAAATCAACAGTTATATCGTCACAGTATGCCCCCTCTATGGTACCTCTAAAAAGGATTTTCTCGACGATAAAACAATTTAAATAAAAATTCAACAATTTCATAAGCTAATAACTTTGTAACGCTCGACCATACACACGAGTTTAAGGAGGTGCTTGTGTTCTACGAATTCAAAGATTAATCGATTAAAATTTGGACGAACCTTCTTAACAATCATACTCAAATGTGGGTAAAATTTGAGAGTTTGACCGTCTAGAAATAGTGACATTTGTTGTAAAAAATCGTCATTTTTCATAACTTTCTATAAGACCTCGTGTTAAAGTTGCGATTTTTATTACTGAATATCTCGATTACCAAACCGTGAAACCGTTTCAAATTTTGTATACATTATAATATGAGGCTCAAGAAGATTCGCGTAATTTTTCAAACTATTTTCAAAAAAAATGGCATCTGACGACTATGCCATTACTTTGTATATACTATTGTGATAATGGGGCAAGAACATCGTTAAAGCGAAGAATAAATGTCACTCGCGACAACTAATCGTCCCAAAGACTATTCTCGTTAAAAGATAATAAAAATCGAAGCAATGTTACGAAAAGAAAACGAACGAAACGGGTAAAAGAGAGATCTGTTGGATAACTGGTCGTCGGTGTATTAGGTTCGTGATGACGCGTTGACGACGTTGGTACACGTGGTTAACCACGGGCGGACAAGAGACCAGCCCGATTTGCGGTGGTGGCGAACACGAGATAGAGAGGGTCGCGATGGGGACCCCGCCAGGCTGGTGAGCAAAAGAGGAAGGCTGGGGAATTAAAAGTAATCACGGACGTATTTACCGCAACTCGTGTGTCAGCGTTCGTATAAAATAAAGCGATGCAGAGAAGAGTCCAGTGCACGATGAATATATGGACGTTTCGTGCGATTCATTCGAAAGGGTGGATCAGGACAGATCCCCGAATGACGAGACAGCAAGAGTAACGGCGGAAAGGGAATGAAAAGGTGATGGGATGGTGGGGTGACCGGAAGAGAGGAGCAGGGGGGCGGAGGGGGAAAATTGAGAGCGCGCGTATTGGAAATATACCGCGCGTGGCTGTGCAACGAACGGACGAGGAAGAGAGCGGTGACGGTTCCGACGAGACCGCAAAAATGTAACTTTACACGCGAAATAAAGTGCATCACGGCGCATCGAGAGGGTGGCAGAGTTGGAGCTCCGATTCACTACCATTTCCCTTCTCTCTCTTTCTCTATTTCTCTCTTTCTCTCCTGCGGACAGGATTGGACTATACATGCTCACTTTTCCCCCTGGCGACGCTTGATACATTGGCTCGAATTGCACGCTACGGTTCGCCCGAACGAAACGAATGAACGAATGACCCAAACGAACGTCCCAATCTCATCGTGCTCGAAATTAGTGCGTACCCCTCCACCCTTTGCACCTCACTACCATAACTGGTTCGCTCTCTGTTGATATAGCTGTCGTCTCGTTGTAGTACGAGTCAATTTGCAACGGCAAACCAATTCGCGAATTCGCTGAGTTACAAGGTAGCACTCGCTGCCCCCTTTTTTTTCGTACGTTCGATCGAAACGGGCGAATAGCGCCGGGAGACTTGTTGATGTTTCACCATACCTCAATTAAAATACGAAGGCAATCTTTATTTCGTATCGGGATCGGATATTGTGGAAAATTCTTGATTGAATTGACTCGCTCGGGACAAGTGTGCGCACTTTGCAATTTCGAGAACAATTCCACAATTATACGAGTCTTCGTGTTTTTACGCGTGTATTTGTATTAGAAAAAATGTTTTTGTTGGATATTTGGGTTGTCAGCTTCCGAATGAACGTTTGTATAGGCAATCGAGACGGTTTTGTAGTCAAACTTGCTATGTAAGTGTAGTATCAGGAAAATTCATTCTCGACGTAGTAAAATTCAATCTCGTGGATAGAGTAGCATCGCAGAAGGGAAAGGAAGTTCTCCTATGAGAGTTACAAGCTGATTTTTTATTGTCGTATTTCCGCGTTGCTGTCCAACTCTTTTTTTCTCTTTTTAGTACGTTTTCAGCCTTCCGCATTTTCACCCTCTTACTCATACTTATTTCTTCATTCTCTTCAATATTGCAGCTGCATCGTCGTCGTACAGATTAGCTCGAGCTCTCCTCCTCTTCATCCCCTGTTTGCACGCGCATACACCTGTGTGTGTCATTGGCCAATAGAGAGGCACTCTTTCCTTCCAAATCCCTAGGGAAAGAGCACGGTTACGTATTCTCGAAACAACGGACAGTCGCTAATTAAATCACTTTCGTTTCCGACCTTCCAGTTCTCTCGGTGCGCGGCGAAACAAAGTTTTTATAATCTCTCGTACGTTTTGCCGGTGACAAAACTCGGCGCAATAATTAACGTTGCCTGGGGAAGTTTTTCGACGATGCTTTTTTGTACTCTTTGTCGAACGAAAGTAACGAATGTCATTGGTTGCGAGTGGATTTTGCAACAACGGAAAGAAATGTTTAATTATAAGAGAACGTCGATTTTCCGGATCGATATGTGCGGCGAATTGTGGGAACGAACGGTCACCTGCACAAAATAGCAGAAAATATGCGAACTCTTGATTCTCTTGGAGCTCAAAAAACAACTTTTTCCTTCAAGTAAATGGAGAAAGCAGAGTTGAGATTTTTTAGATAATTTGTGCGCAGTCACCGCGAGGTTTTTTTTATCGAAGATATTGATAAATAATAAAAGTACTACTTTTGACAATTACGGTCATCTGACAGGGAAAAATCGAAAAATATACTCTTGGTATTGTAACAAAACCTTCTTTATAACCAGATATGGTTCGAAAGGTATGAAAGTTTCAAAAACCGAGAAAATAGCAAGCTTTTGACAACAGATTTCGATTTTCGACTCAAAAAGCAGCTTTTCGTCATCAAACGTTGAATTTGTTACCACCAGGCAAATAAACATATAAAAAAACAGTTCTGTAAATTCCAGTGGGCTTTTTCGCCGAATACGATTTAAAAAAAAACGATCAAATTCCGAACTAAAAAGACAATCATTTTTCCACCGCGAACAACCGTATCCTACGAAAAAAAATCATGTTGCAAGGTAGCAATGAAAAAAATCATGATAAAAAAATCCGAATTCCGAGTGACCGATTCACCAGAGAGAATAATCCCCTTCCAGCCGGTTGGTAAGAGTTCTCGTCCATGACGTCCTCTTCATCTCGACGGATGAAGATTCCCCTTCGACGCGATTTGCGAATTCACTGGCTTATGGAGTATCTCATTTTACAAGGGAATACAGTGGATGTCACGAGCATTGAAATCTCGAACGTCGAGGGAGAAGCGTTCTCGCGAGTGTTCACCGGCGATGGCGGGGGGAGGGAAGGGACCGAGCAGAGGGCGGTATCAGCAACAATGTAGTATCTCGGCATACCTCTGGCCAACCTCTCCCGTATCAGGTATAGAGAGAGAGATAGACCGAGAGAGAGAGAGAGAGAGGTTAGAGTCGCCACTATTAGATTGAGGTTCGGCGGTCTCGGCACCCGTCGTCCGATCGGTTTACAATATCGTAAATCGCTCGCTAACCAGTTGGCCCGCGGTATGCTAGGAATTCGACTGGTTCCTCTCTCCTTCTCGCTTACTCTCTCTCTCTTGCAGCCACGCAAACTCACTATCTCGTGTTCTATCATAGCTTTCCGTCTCTGTCTCTTTCTCTCTCCCACCCTCTTCGTCTCTCATCAGAGCGAGATCTCTTGCCTCTCGAAGCGTATTTCCGGTGCACGGTTTGTCGAAGCTGCGGCCAGCGGGAAGCTCGTTGCTGACCGGCAGGTATCGTCGTAAGCCCTAGGAGGGAAAGGGTTGAGAATCTACGATCTGGCGGCCTGGTGGAATCAGCCGGAAGGGGACTGTTGCTGGTGGTTCAGAGACAGAAACTGTACACACGTAGGGGGTGCATAACGCGCTCGAATACGAGAACACCGTTGCGTTCCCGGGTCTTTGCGGTTACCGAGCACCCAAATTCACCCTCTGTCACGAATACACCAGATGGATCTCGATCCTGGTACATGTGCAGCCTCTTCCTTCGGCTTGGCATTTTTCCCGAGTCCGATGTAACTTGATAGTCCAATAAAAGGGGGAATATGATTTTGTTGAGCATAGACCCAAAAAGGGATTCATTTTCGAACGTTTCGTATTGGAGAATCGGGATTTAGTTGTGATAGTCAAAATGGTGGATGTGGATTGGCTTTGAAAATTCAAGGGCAACGGAAATTCTTTACTTTTGTTTGGGTTTCTTTGGAGCTTTTTTTTTGAGGTCATAGGAGTGTGAATTTTTGGAATTTCTTCAGTTGTGCTAATTTCTTGGGTATTGATTCACAAGAAACTTGTTTTTTTTTTTTATTTAACATCCAAATTTATCGTGTATGGATGAACGAGTTATTAACGTGACTCGGTTATCAATCTCCAACGAGAATTCTCGTTGGATATTGATGACTCTCATTTCCTGAGAACGACTTTCCACAGTGATGAATAATTAAGACACGGAAGCGAAGATGAAATTCTATCAACCAATAAAGTATACACCGTTTCAATGTGGAATCTTTTATCCGTGATTTTATTGCAAAGTTATTCTTTTCTCTTCTGCCCCAAAATTCACCATAATCAGACGACTCAGAAAATCCAATCGGTAAAAAATATGATTTTTTCATCTCACGTGAAATTGTTATTGACTTGCTTTCGAAGACTAAAATGATTCAAGGCGTTTTATTCTTCTCGAACGTTGATTCGACAAAAACCAAGTCTATTTACTTTTTCATTAACTGTAATGCAGCTGAACTCATGAAAAAAATGTAAAATACTGGATTTGCCAATACGGAGTACACCGAAAATATTTCGGACAAGTGATACTGGATATTCCATTGAATTCATCGTTCTTGCATATTTTATCGTTCTCGACTAGACTTCTTCGGGAAGAGAGGAGTCCAAACCTGAAAAGAGTCAATCGATATTCGGTACGAGAATCATGCAGTCAATTAAGCTCGGTTGGCATCGCCGTTACGAAATACGCGGCTTTCAAAGAAAGGAAGGGCAAGGGGGGGGGGGGGTAGAAAAAAAGCACAACGTAGAAGAGAGACGGTAAACTGATATATATATATCGCTACAACACCCTCTGTTGGACTCTACGCTCCGTAGGGTGATGGAGGAGCGGGCAGCCACGGCATAATTACTCCCTTTGTTTCGAACAATTTATATTAAAATGAAAAGCAATCTGCATTTGTAAATTGAATGCGCCTCCGCCTTTCTCCACTTTCCCGTGTCTCTCGGTTTTGTGTTCGCTTCCTGTTTCATTGCAGCCTCCGTTATACGTGTATACATAAATTTATCATTCATAGATATAGTCATTCGGTGAAACGGAATTTCGCCTCGTTCTCGCGACCTCGCAATGAATACTCGGGATCGTACGTTTGCCGGGATTGCCGTAAAATCGAGATCGGCCTGTATTGTCGCATCGTTAATTGTTCTTCGATAATAAAACGGTCATCAAAGCTATTCCGGTTTCCAAATAAAACCAAAGGCTATTATCAAATGCCCTACGACGTGGAAAAAAAAAGCAAACAAACAAAGAATCAATGAAAATGACGTACGCCCCAAAGCCTCGAACGAACAACGTCACTTTTCGTTTTGATTAACAACCGTGGTAAAAAAAAATAATTTTGCGAAAGAAAAAGGATTGCGCGCAGCGGCTTTGACGCGCGCGACGCCCCGAGGCATTTTTTTTAACATCCAACGCAACCTCTTTATCTCCCCTTTTTTATCTCACAACCCTCCGGACACTTTGCCGCGTGGAAAATGTTTTTATTCGCAATTCTCCTCAGTCTCTCTTCATCACGTCCCTGATGGACATTCTTTCGTCGACCTCGACAGGATACTTGCGAAAAACGCGGAAATTCTCTCGGGATTCATCAAAAGAATGCTCAACGGAGAAACGTTCGTTTTTTTTTTTTTTTTTTTGTGAAAATCGAGGGAGCGAAGATTCCTCGATTCCTCAAATTTCTAGTCGGGATGTGCTTCAATATAACGTTTGCGCTGATCGATCGATGTCGCAACTCGTCGCGAGAGTGCGATACTAATCCCATCGGTGCCAAAAGTCTCCACCGTCTCCACGAAGATCCTCCGTTGGCCACGTGCTCGCCACGCGGCTCCTACCTCGCGGAGGCCCTTAATTACGCATCGGAAGTTATCGCGCAACTCGATGGGTTCCCTCCAACGAACGGAGCATCGAATGAACGGCTAGCACGTAGAATTATCGTTAAAGAGAGACCGGGAGGGGGGAAAGTAACGAGAGAGAAAAAAAATGGACGAAAAGTTGGGCACCGAGGCGTTACAAGAAACATGCAACGATTCGCGAACCGTTTTGCCTCCTGAGAAACGTTCTCGCCCATTTGATGAAACCCCATTGGAAAAAGCAAAGAAAAAAAAAGTAGTGTAGCAACGCGCGTATAGGACGTTGGAGAATCACCGGGGCATCGCAATAATGCGCTATAAAACCCCGGACCGAACGAGTTACGCGCTCGCGTCTAGCATTCTTACGTAATTTTCTCGAATGGATAATGAGGAGAAAAGGGATATGCGGGAGGATAGAGCGCAACAAAAAGAGAAAGAAAAACAAGCTAAAAAAAAAAACAATTGTAACTGCGGCCACAAACGAAGACCGCGCACTCTTCGCGTCCTCCTCTTCTTCTTCCTCTTCTTTTTCTTCTTCTTCACGCTTTCCGAAGATCCTCGGAAGCGTAACGCGCGATTCGGCGCGACTCACCGTAAACTCGTGCTAAAAATCGCAACGTTTGATCGTCCCAACTCTCGTAATATTCGTTATCGCAAATGTGCACACGGGCATCAACAATTAATCCGCGATTTCACCGGCGTTACTCGCGTGAAAGTCCCGCGACGTGTCCGGTCTCGCGCGCTGAGAATCCAAAAAATAATAATAATAATAAAAGAAAAAAGGAAAAGGACAAACCACCTGGGTGACTTTCCACGTGTCAGGGATGTCCCTATTGGACATTTTCTCCGAAGCCTGAGGATCTTCGCTTTCTCAATCTTGATGAATCATTTTTTTTTTTCATTCGTGGTTGTCGCGTACTTTTTTTAATTTCACCTCGTTCTTTTTTTTTTAATTTTCTTTGTTTTTTTTTCGTTTCGATTATTTTTGTTGTGTATTGATCTGAAACTTGTGTATAAATATGTACGAACGCTCTCTGCATTGTAGGTGCATCCACGTCGACGTCATCCTGACCTGCCCGAGAAATCCTCATGAAAGACTGGGAACTCAGTACTCAGAATAGCATCGGTATCGTAGACATTTGATTTTTTTTCAGTTACGAAACAAACAAACAAAACTTTGCCACTTGTTTGTATGCATAGTCTCTTGCTCTCTCATTCTCTCACCTGTCCTGTTTCTGTCTCTCTCTCTCTCTCTTTTTCTCTTTCTCTTTCCGTGTACTTTTGCCTTTGGGTTGATAAACTCGTTCATTCATTTCCGATTTCGTTTCTCGTTTCTTTCTATTTCGGGAATAAATACGTACTTTTTTTATTACTCATTGAAAAGTGATTTTTTGCGTTTATTGTGAACGGAAGTTGGGAGAATTGATCGCGGCGAGAACAGAGCTCACTGATCGCCACTCTCGAATTTCTCTGTCTCATCTTGAGTTTTATAGTATGACGCAATCGTCGTTCAATTCGGTCGAACTCGGTGCTGAATTATTCGAAAAAAGTCAGTTCTTTTCGATGATTTTGCAGTTAAATGAAATACGCAACGCCGTTATTTCGTTAATGGATTACACCTTTGTGGATTATTCGCAAAATGAAAGTATCGAAGTTTCACGATTCGTTATAATTACTGATTTCCATTTAGTTGCGTCGCACAAAGATAAATGCGAATCGCTAATTACGGGCTCATCATCATTGCGCCGCGCCGCATAAAATTTCGTATTACTTCAGCAACGAATTCATTTCACTTTATTCGATTAGCTCTCATTTGATTCTGGCGTATTACAGTCTCTGAGCGTTTATTACTTTCGCGATTTTTTACGTATCGCGACACAACACACCGGGGCTTCCATCATTTTATTTGGCTAATGGCTCGTTCAGCTCGTTTCTTTTACAATTAATTATGCAATAGTGGTGATGGTGTAGAATGTTGAAAAAAATAAAAATAAATTAACGGCCTGCATGCACTCGGAGTTAAGAAAGCGATTTTAATCCGCGATTCGAGGGAACTCGTGTAGATTGCGCGATTTATATAAATATATAAAACGAGGCTCGCATTTATACAGAATCCTCGTAAAAAGTTCGCGTGATTCAGCGCATCCGTGCGATTCAACCCCAAATTGCGTAACCCACGTCACTGATTACACGCTCAAGTCGAAAGGGACAAAGAGGGAGAAAGATTAAGGGGGCTCGAGATCGGGACTATTCATTGAATGGAGAATCATGAACGGTTTCTTCTGCAATATCAAATTCAAATTCGTTTGCTAACCTCAATCTCGATTCGCTGTATCGATGTAATCGAACGTGCCAGCTTGGAAGAAAAAGGCTAAAGTAGCATAAGTTCAGGATCGGTTGAACGGTCTTGACGATGTTCCCATCTTCGCGACGCAACGAAGAATTCTTTTTTTTTTCTTTCCTCATTAATTGTTATAATGATTTTTATTTTTTTACGAAATATTTCTGTGGATTTTTTAATATTTACAATTCTGAACGGCTTAATAAGCCAGTTGGGAAATTATCGAGGTATTTTCGTAACGTACGGTGGCGTTAAATCGTTGGAAAGCAAGGGAAATTATTTATTATAATTTTCCTGCTCATTAATATCTTGTTTAGTTTTTTATGAATATTACATGAGTTTTCTGAAGGATTTTTATCATTTAAAAATATATGTACAATTTTTTAAATAAACTTTATGCTTCTTTATTTCGCTTACGAATATTCATCGACGGAATATTCGTAATCGGACGGAATGTTCGATATCGTTGAATGGAAAAAAATATATTGACTTTTGAAAAACTAACAAAAATGATATAAACGGTATCGATGAATAGAAATCTTTTAAAAAATAAACAACTCTGTCGGAAATCTTGAAAAAAAAAGTGCATTTACCTGATACAAAAAAAAGTACGAAATAAGGTCGAATGAAAAAAGTTGAAAAATGCGTACGAAAAAGCGTTTCCACGTGTTTCTGCAATGAGAACGAAAACAAAGAGAGAAGATAAAGTGAATTCTCGGCAAGTGAGTAGAATTGTTCGGGGATTATTAATTATCGTTGCGTACGTCAGTATCTCCGGTTAGGCGAGTCGTCGAATCACGAATCCCTCGAATATCGTTCCCGTATTGAATAACCGGTCGGCCTGTTTCTGGTTATCTCAGCGCGCAAATATGAATTTGTAATTGCCACGTACGAGCACACGTGTCGTGTCGAACCCGGGCAGAGGAAACGCTCGAACGAGTCTCGTGTGCCTCCACCCGTTTCACGGAGACGGAGAACGCACTCGCCGTTCGTACACTTGGCGTGTGTGGCGAAGCGGTTTTTTAAAGCCTCGAACGACTTTCGATTTCCCTTGGAATTATCGCCGTATCCAATCCCCCGGACTGTGTGTGCGTCTGTGTGCCGGCTGGACCGTGAAACAACGCGCGGTTTTCATCCGGGTCCGGTAATTAGCGGCTATCAATAATTTCGCCAATACACGAACGAGCGTTAAACATTTTTACGTATCTATATATTTATATAACGGGTGTCCCACGACGAAATGTCATCCGTGAAATGGGGGGTTGGGGCTGAAATTCTGAGTCGATTGATGTATGTGTAGTTACCGGATCAATCCCTGAATTATTATTTATTTTTAAAGGCAGCCAATCAGGCTCGCCTGTTGAGAGGGCTTTTGATTTTTGGGTTTCTAAAAAAGTGGCCGGGGAAGTTGAAATTTTCATTTTCCGTTTTAAAAGTATTAAAAGAATCTGTTTAATCGTAAATTTTCCGCTGATTACGAATATGCTCATGTTTTTGCCTAGAGTACAAAATTATACTGGGAAAATGCTAAAAACGTTTATAGAATATTTTTTTGACATTTTTCCCTAGAAATGGAAGGTTCAAGGTGAATTCAAAGGTGGATTTGTCTTTAAGGTATAAAAATGCACATCGTAGTGGACACTGCGATACGACACTAAACGTCTAAATATAATAATTATTTACGAGCGGGAGTGTCCACCGACGTGAGCCCACTCAACGGGCACGCCTGATTGGCTGCCTTGAAAAATTAATAAAAATTCAGGGGTTGATCCGGAAAGCATACATGCTCGTATCAATCGACTTAGAATTTCGCCCCCATCCCCCGTCCCCACTTTACGGATGACATTTCGTCATGGGACACCCTGTATATATATTTGGATGTATGTACAAAGATCGATAAACATTTCTGTGAGTGGTCCACGTATAAGTGTACAAAACCCACGAGTGGGACAATAGTTCCGGTCCGTGGTCACGCGAGCTGCAATAATCTCGATGTTTATTCACCAAACGTACACATGTATAATGTTACCGTTACGTGTTGTGCATCGAAACGTGTGCCTCGTAACTTTGTTAATCGCGGAATTAACGTTCCCAACATTGGTAACTGTATAATTGTAATTTATATACACACAAACGCGCGTGCATCGCATACGTGTAATTGCGCGTGCCGATTATCGATTTTGACGATTAACGATAGTGGGAAGCGTGGGAGGCGAGGAGGTGACGGGGGAGGGCATTTTCAATTCAGGTTTTGTCCATCGAAAATAATCCGCCGTCCGGATTGCCAATGACGATGTACGGTGTCGTCCTCTCGATTCGTAAATGTTGGATGGACAATATATCTCTGATAGCAGGACTGACCAGTGATCTTTTAAAATTCTGAACACTCTCGGGACTGTTTTTTAGGGTTTTTTGAAATTCAATGAAATTCGTCGAGTTTTTTAGGGTTTTTTGAAATTTAATGATATTTGTTGAGTTTTTGAAAAGTTTCTGAATTACAATGAAATTTGTTGAGTTTGAATTTCTAATAGTCGCGGAAATTAATTTTTTACTCGTTCACCTCATCACTGAACAATGACATTTATACAATGGCTGAAGCATTTTCATGCAGCCATTTTTTTCACAATAAATATTCATTTATTTATGTTTTGGTGTTTGATACGTGGTTTTACAAGGAAAGTTATAGATCTCTACTAAGAGTACGTAAATTAAAAACGTGTGATAGTTTTTCAAAAAAATGTTTAACTTCCATACGTTTTATTATTGGAAACTTCATATATGTGTCGCAAAGTTAAATGGAGGCACAATCAATAATTTTTTATTAATATCTACTTCGTCCCTTTTTTAAAACTGTATGCTGAAATTGAATTTTGATGGAATTTTGTTCCGTCATGATGAAATTGAATTGAAATTGCTTTACAGCAGAACAAATATTCTCGATGCTTTTGATTTCCGCCTTTTTGAAAACTCACTAGTCGGAATCAAATAACGTAGAGCCACTGTCCACTTTAAACTGACGTTCAGCAAAATGTACATTGCATTTTTCAGTTAATGTAATCGAGCCGAATAAAGCGAAAAAAAAAATCGACGGTGATTCGTTTTTCGTTGAATTTCAACGTCATGGCAACGAATTCAGTTGGATATATATATATATATATACATTTTCTTCCGTTACAGAATTGTTTGGAATATAAAATGACGTGTTCCGCTTCAAGAGCATCGGAAGCGAGAAATTCAAATAACAACACCAGGTTTTTGTTGAAACGTCAGGTTTAAGATGACGCGGAATTTCCATCATTGTAATGCAACGGAAGTTTCTTTGAATCGTTCAAGCCTCTATTTTTATTCCAAAACAATTGTTTTTTTTTCTATCGAAGTTGCTGATTTGAATTTATTTAATTGCTTCTTGCAATCCAATTTAAAACTTCTTACATTGATTAATACTCCAATTAGAAAATCGACGTGCATTAATCATTCTCTTGAAGCAAGTACACACGAAAAGTTATATTAAAATGACAACGATGATGGTTGACGAGTGTAGCAATTTATACGAGTTTAATTAGACCGTTCAATCAATTAATATTTCGGTGGAGTAGTTAAATTTTCCATCGTTGGGACGCAACGATTTTTTTCAATTCCTTATTATAATTATTATCAAACATGATTTATCATAGATTTGTCATAAATTGCTAATTAAAAAGTGCAAAAACGTGTCATTTTCGACGTTCTTTCCAACTAAAAATAAAAAAATATCTTGTTCAACCAAACAATCTAAAAATATTTTGTTCCACCAAAAAATCGAAAAACAGTTTGTTTCGTCAAAAAGTCGACCAATATACGACACGCCAATTTATTTAAATAATAAAATTATCAGAACGAAAGCGAGATTTTTAATATGTTTACTGCAGTTTTTTTGATACGACAAAAAAAAACTTTGGTTTTTTCCAAACCCCATTGTGCCGATTCGCCAGGGTTGACGACCGAACCTTTCCAAGAGTAGATTAATTAACTGCGATTGAACACTGTGTCTCTCCGTCAGATAAATAATCCCGAACGGAGGTTACGAAACAAAACGGCATTGCCCACGATACTAATCGCGCGACGATGATCGATAAGTGAAAAGCGACGTGCAATATCGTGCAGAATAAACCGAAGCGTTTCGTGAAACGTGTTTTTCCGGTTGTCCGGGTCGGGGAAACACGTTGAAACTGACGTATCAAATGCGAGGCAATTCTAACGCCCATGGATCGTTCCATTTCCAAATGATCGGAATGTCCGAGCCGCCTACGCTTTGTTTACGCAGCTCACAAAATTGGCCCGACTATTTCGTCTCTTTCATCCAATTGATTAATCAACGCGAATTTTTCGAACGGCAGAAAAACCCTTTTTTCAAACATTTTTACACACCGAGAATTTTCAACGTTATCACGAAATGCTCGGTAGCTACGTTAATTAATTTTCAGTAATGAATTTTCCAAAAGATTTAATCAAAAGCATTGCAAATATATAAATGCTGTAAATCAATTTTTGGTTTTCCATTATCCGAACTATACGACACGTGCTCGTATTGCAAATCCTGAAAATAATTCTTAAGGATGTTCTTGCGTTATACGAATTTAAAGATTGTTTCAAATTTGTATGAAGCTTCTAAACAATTATACTCAACTATGGTTAAAATGTAAAAAAAATTTGAACGTCTAGAAATCGTGAGATTCGTTGTAAAAAATCGTCTTTTTTCAGGTTAAGGTTGCAATTTTTACCACTGAATATCTCGATTACCGAACGGTGAAACCTTTTCAAATTTTTTATACATTTTCGTATAACGCTCAAGAAGATTCGCGTAATGTTTTAATCAATAACCTTAAAAAAATCGTATGTTATGATTTTGCCTTTACTTTTCATATACTATTGTAATTATGACGCGAGAACATCCTTAAAAATATTTTTCCAACTTCCGCTGCTTCATCAACAAAAACGTGCGAAAAAAAAAAATCGGTTGCATCTCATTGACGCAAATTCCAAAATTTGCCACGGAGAAAGAGAGAGAAGGAGAATCGTGAAGAACTGATCTATTTGTTGAGAGAAGTCTCATCTGCACTGGATCGAATCGCCAATGAGTTATCCTCGATCGTTCGTCGCTGAGCTCGCTATAATAATTCCAGTCGCGAAACTTTTCTTTCCGCGAAGCGGCGTTTGGTACAAGTAACGAGCGCGTGTGTCTATGTACGTTGCTTTATACACCGCGATAATGTATGGAATAAATGTACACACGAGTAACATACGTGTACGGTACAAACAGCATTGAATTGTGCCCCCCCCCCCTCCTGCCGCGGTCGCATGCGACTAATAATAATTTATTTGCAATTCCTGGAGTTCCCGAGACGGAGAGCACTTCGTGGAGAGAGATCGGTTATACGGGGGAGCTGTAAGAGCGTTGTAACGATCGAGAGGTGGACGACGGGCAAGAGGGAAAAGGGGGAAAATCGCAGGCTGCATAAGAGTGCGGCCCCCGTGTCGCAATGCCCCTTAACGGCCCCGCGGGCGCGAGCTCGACGGCTGCTGGAGAACTGGTCGACCTCGATATCCGGCGTCCACCTCGATACTCCTCGACTCACCTCCCTCTCTTCTCCTCCCTTTCTTTTTTTTTATTTTATTCATTTTTGGTACTTTTCTCAGTTATTTCTTTTTCATTATTATGTTAAAGATTTGTTAGATTATTTATAGTTAACTGATGGATATGCTTGAAGGTTTAACTTCCCCCTTGCTTTCTCTCTTTTCTTTCTATCTCGTTTTCCTCTTTCACAGTTTCCCGCGTATTTCGACTTTCCTGCACTTTGGTATTGCGTTATACACAGGGGTCAATGTACAAAAAACGGTTGCTCAATTTCTTCACGGCTATAGTGGAAAATAAAGCATTATCCGGGCAATGTTTTACTTTTAGACATTCTATATAACAAAAAATCGGTATAGTATATACAAAGTAAGGGCAAAAATCATCAGATACAATTTTTTCAAGACAATTATTTGAAATACTATGTGAATCTTCTTGAGTGTCATATTATAATGTATAAAAAATTTGAAAAGCTTTCACCGTTCGGTAATCGAGATATTCAGTGGTAAAAATCACAACCTTAACACGAGGTCTTATAGGAAGTTATGGAAAAAGAGGATTTTTTAGATCCAATATCACGAATTCTCAACGGTCAAACTTTCTCAAATTTTATCCACAGTTGACTATGATTGTTAAGAAGGCTCGTACAAATTTTAAACAATTAATCTTCCAATTCGTATAACGCAAGAACGTCCTTAATCATCTATGCCTACAGAATATTCTTCGATACAATTACTTTCCAAGACTGCAAACAAAAATATTCGATTTTTACAAAGTTTCAAAATTTCGAAGTTTCGAAATCAGTTTTAACAAGTGATTATAAAAATGATGTAGTGTTTACAAGTATAGATACACGGGTGAATAACAGGAGCTGTTTTACCCCCCCCTCTCTGACTCTCGATCTCTTCCTCTAACGCTCGTCTATTACGAACGTGGCAAACGACGCGAAAACAGCGTTTACCGCGACCCCCTGACGCACCGTAACATAACTTATCTTCCCACCCGCCGTTCATCAACGCCCTCTCCCCGAACTACTCGAAAAGCTCATCTCGCACACACACACACGAGGGGGAAGGGCTTTGGCTTCTGTTTAGGAGGGAAACATTGAACCCCGCCATACAAGGAGCGATCCCGACCCTCGAGGCGCCCACCCCGTCGCTTCATCGAGCTACCGACGCCGTTGGCACCAGCTCGAAATTGGGAGAGAATAGGTCGCTTGAGTAGCGAAACAAGCCCGATCCCCGGGCCCTTCCGGTTCTCTCTGTCATCCCTCCTACGATTTTCCGACCTACCAACCTCCGGGCTTCCCCGTATACGAGAATCGACTCTTTCGCGCCCTTTAAAGGGCTATGGATTATTCGGGGATTTTTTTTTCGTTTTTTTTTTTTCATCGCGAATGGATGACGCGAAGTATGTACGAATTCAATATTCAAAATGTGATAGTGTAGCGTGTTTTCAACTATTTAAAACGTCCGGATATTTTATTATTTAATAATAAATAACAATTGTTATTATTAATAATTTATAAGTTTTTAGGTATTTATGATTAATAGTGAAAAATTGATTTTTGAAGGAAAATGAAAGACGACTGGAAAATCGTTTGGCTACTTGCATTTATGGATATTTAAAAAGCTGCGCGTATATCCAGTTTCATGAAAAATATTAATAATTGACGTTTCCGAGGAAAATGGCATCCATTGTTGATAATGATGAACAATAAAGTTCAGCAGAAAAACGGTGGGTTAAGACTCACCTATCATCGTGCACTTTAGTATTTTTCCAAAACGTCTTCGACTTAGTTAATTCGTCATGACAAAGAAATGCTTCGAAGTCAAAATTTCGGAAGTTTGGAAGAATTTCTGACGAAGGTGAATCGAACGACAGTCACATAAGATTTATTTGACGATTTCAAATAAATGTGATTTCAATGATAAGAGAATTTGAAAGATTGAGATTTCCATGCAGACAGCAAATTGGTTAAATCCTCAAATCCATCGATATCCATTATGGTGGTAAGAGCAAATATTTTTTCTCGTTCGATGTCTCCACCGACAGTCTCTATTTCGTATAATGTTTCCACTCGAGTGTAATCGGCAAACGTGCGTTACACGAGCTCACACACGAAAGAGCGAATAAAAAATAAATCACAAGATTCAATTTCAAGCTTGCACGACGAATGGCCCCGGGCTAAAATGGTAATTGATAAATCCATATCTCTGGATCGTAGGAAAAAAAAAAGAATAGAGGCATCACGAATGGGGTCTTCAAGAGCACTCGATGAGGAAAAAAAAATCTTACGAATGATAAAAAGAGAGAGGAAAATCGAGGGGAAAAAAAAACGACTGGGGATGGCTGTCCAGTGACTCGGCCACGTGACTTCCCCTCCGTTTGTCCCTTCTCTCCCCGTGCTATATCAACATCCGTGCATCTCACGCACGCTACAATAATCATCGCTAATGAAAATCATGATACGTTTTTTTTTCCAACCCCCCCCCCCCTCTCCTTTTTGTGTTCACTCCCCACCATTCTCTCTCGTTCTCCCTCTGTCTTTCCAACGTTCTCTTCTTTCGAAGTTTCGTGCCCAAGAGGCCGTAAATTTACTGTGGATTCGTCATCGTCTCATTGAACACGAATCGTTTGAATGGAGCATGAACGGCAGACCTGGCGTTTCAAACTGGAGCTCGTGTCTGGCGATCCGCAATACACAAACACACGACCAACCGATATCCCAGCCCCGAGGGTTCTCCGTATAAAGGTGGACACGAGAAAGGAGAAAAAAGAAATAAAATAAAAAAAAAGGACAGAGAAATAAAGTGCGGGACGGGAGCACAAATGAACTATCAAAAAAAAAAAACATCCCCTCTCCTCCGATGCCCGGAGCGGACAATATACGAATATTTTCTATATTGATTTTATTCATCGCGCGCAATATTTCGTGTTGCATTTTTGCGATATTCGGATGGATCACCACTCGAACAGATATTTAGCTTTTTTTTTCTTTTTTTGGAAAAGGGAGAGAAACAATAAAAATTCACGATAAAATAGATATTAAACATTGTGGAAAAAAAGTTGAGAGCGCCGAGCTTTTGTTGATACCCAAGTATAGATAACGTAGCAAAAAAAAAATAGATTTTTTTCTACTTTTTCGAATATTAAATAAAATCGTTGATATACTTTTTTGCAACTATTCCTTTTTGTACAATTCGCTTGACGGTTTCGATATTAATGTTTTTAAAAAGTTAGCACGTAAATAAATGAAATCGAGAATTTTTGGAATCATTCGAACCCGAAGGTATCGCTTTTGATAAGTTTCATACCCACCCACGTGACGATTCGAAGGGGCGGAGGAGAATGAAAAAAGACAAGAATGAGAGAGAGAGCGATAGTCGTTTCTTCTTTCGCTTTTTTTACAAAGTCGAGATCGCAGGAGAGACAAGCGTAAGGACATCTTCGCATCATCAGTTGCGATTTTCATATCTTCGGTTGCGGCAGACTCTGGGTGTTCTTTCTCTCGTTTGAGACCGTCCGACAGCACCGTGGGTGGGCTTTTCTCTTTCTCTCATTCTCGCTATCTCGCCGTATCTTTTTGCCGAAGTGTTCGAGACCCGACGCAAAATTATCTCGAATAATCATTATCCTATGAGATAACCCACTCCTGGTGTCTCCCGCGTGACTTTTGCCTCAGGTATTTCCTCTTTTTTATCGTTCGCCTCTCTTCGCATTTGTGATTTTTTTAACTGATTCTCAACTGCCACCTGGAAACTTTGCGAGTGTGGGTGATGAACCGTGATCATGATCTACGATGATAGGAAACGGAAAACCACTAGAGAAACATGGGGGGCGACAGATAGGGAATGAGAATCAACATCGGAGCAAACCCACAGTGGGAATTCACGGAAGCGGATTCGCAATGAGTCACGAGCTTAGAATTGACTACAAAAATGAGAAACTTCGATGACAAGCAATTATCGTCCCACAACCTTAGCGCTTTATTGGTGAATTTTAACAAAAAAACATCGTGCTTGTCTACGCAACGGACGATGAGTAAATATAGTATTTGTAGGAAAATAAAACGTTGTTTGGGTTTGTTGGAGTTAGGATTGCACAATGGTAGCTTCAATCAACAAGCTGATCTTTTATGGCAGAATTTAATAAATTGCGAGCTAATTAACACACAATTATAAGTCATATAGGATGACGTGACACCAAAAAAGACACAACATTAATGTTAATAGCTAATGGAAAAAAATGGTTAGGAGAAAATCTTTGGTCAAGTCTAAACTATTATTATATAGAATAAGTTTAGCGAATTTCATAAGAATCTCTTGTTTCGATGATGATGATGATGATAGTCTTAAATAATCTTGTCCATCGTTTAAAAAAAACGTAACATCGAAAAAAACGCGTTTAAAGTTTATCCAGAAGTTCAATCGTTGCAATTATAAATGAATTCACATTTTGCTACTCCTGGACGATACGATACGGTCCCCTTCAATCCGAGTTTTCTTCAAGCTACGATTGTGGGAAATTTGCACATTAGCCCCCTTTATTTTCATTGCGACACTGCTTCAACCTTATCAACAATTAGTTTTCAGATTTCATAAAAATTATCGGTAAAAATCGTTCAAATTATTCGCAAGGATTTTTACCTTTGAATTTTCGTCATCTTAATCCAAATAAATGATTCATCCAATTCAATGATTGATTATTCATTTTTGACGATAGTTTTCCTCAATCATTTGTAAAATTGATATGGAATATAATTCATAGGAATAACATTATCCGGCGCGCCGGAACGCAATCTCGTTGCCCCTCGTGCACATAACTCATCGATGATTTTGCCCCGAGGAAACGCCATGGATCGCGGCTGAATAACAACGAGAATCGTAAAAACAAAAGAGGCCGAAAAGAAAAAAAGAAGATACGAAAAGTAAATGAAGTCTGGAGCAGGGATCGCGAAGGATCTCGTAGGAATAGCATCCGGGCCGCGTAATTGTACCCATTATTATTCGAACGATCGCTGGGTCGTTGGGGAGGAAGATCGCGTCGAGCTCTCTCTCCCATGCACCGGCTTCAGCATTCAACGCCAAAGTAAGCCGGTAAACCGAACCGAGCGGGATATGCACAATCTATATAGGGCATCCAAGGCCAAATCAATCGGACTTCAACAGTTTGTTTTCCATATTACGTTCTACGAGAAACGATCTATATTAAAACTATGATTCTTTCCGAACTATATCTTTCAACCTGGACTTGTAATTCTGTAGAAAATCATTATGCAGGATTCTACTTGCGCGTCATACTTTGCCACGCTCTGTAGTAAAAATAACCCCTGCGTGAAAAAAAGAGATCTAAGTGATCAATTGAATGGGAAAGAGAAATTTGAATATTTTCACTTTTGAAAATACCTCGAGAAAAATCTCCATAATTATTTCTAATTTATAATCTTCACCGTGATAAAGTATTTTTTGCTGATGAGGGTATTAGCATTTCTGGGTCGAGATCCTACACGAGTTGTATCTGCTGGTAGATGGAAAAATGTAATTAATTATTTTCAGTCTTCAGTCACATGTTTTTTTCCATCAAAAGATTGGAATAAAAATGTATATACGTGTCTATGCAGATTGCCATTCGGGGTAACTCTACGAGCCATCAGGATAAACATTTTTCATTGTCACGTTACCCAATGTAGACAAAACTCCGTTTAGGTTTGGACTTGGATGTGGTTGTATCGATTCGATGCGGAATACCCCATAGATAGGTAGTTTACACGGAAATTTCCCCACCTCCGTGTATTCTTTGGTCGTTATGTATTCTCTGGCCATAATGTGTTTCGCGTATTTACATACGGGTGCGTTGCACACACATTCATCGAGCGGAGAAGCATTCACTGGCATCCCGCCCCATACGCCGCACTAATGCACAGTTGCTCTCCGTGTAAACGTGCGTGACTCTCAACCCTCTTCGAGCTCTCACCGCACTCTACAAATACTGAACTCCACCTACAAGAAAATTGTCTGCCTCTCTGCACAACCGGTACGTACGTTTATCAAAGCGAACCGATCATTTTCGGCCTTACGTTTCAAAACCAAAATTATTGCTTATCAAATTGATAATCAAACGTTACGAAACACGATACTATTCGGAGTATCTCTGTTATCTTTTTTTTTTTATCGCGTAGATTTTTTTAAACTTCGAGGTCACGGTGAAAACGATGCTTTTCAATTCCGATATATCCCCACGTGAAGTTAGATCTTGCGCATTAGTAACCAAACGAGCTTTCCTCTTGTGTTTACATTTAATCATTTTTTTTTATTGTGAATAATCTTTTCGCAGTATACCGTGAAAAATCTGTTACGAGAAGGGGCAACGACAGTGCTTGTAGTTTTAAATGACATTATGATTTTCGATGATTTTTCCTTCTACCCTAAAGATCGTCAAATCACTAAGAAATGGACCGACAACCTAAAAATCCTATGTTTTCGTATCCACTATAAAAACTTCTCGCGCATGTTCAAACCGTTATCACCAAAACCTGATTTTTCACGAGAGAATTCCTGGGACATTGTAAAATCTAGAAACCAATGTTTGTGTCCCTCCAACAAAACAGAGGATCCCTCGTGTCTGCGTACGTATGCTAGTGTACGTACGTGCAGTAGATAATAGGAGAGCGTTGAGGTGAGGCTTTTGGAGTTGGCTATGCGAACGGTAAGCTCTATACAGGGGTATTAGAGATAGAGACCGAGGCTAACGCAACTCCCAACCGTCTGGCTCACCGAGAGAGCTCCGATGGTCATACAGAAGGGTGTATAGCGCATATTGCATGGACTCTCCAACTTTCTCCCTCTCTATCTCCGCACAGTAAACGCGGTTGGAAATGCGATGGAAGGGACGACGTGACACCGCGATACACGTATCACAGTGATCTCTTTCTCTCTCTCTCTACCCCTCTTTCTCTGTACGTTTGGTCCACGTAGGCGTGCGAGTTCCTCTCCGGGTATCTGCATAATCGTACGTAAATTGCAGGAGACATCGCGGAGTAATATATTGCATAGTCGCGATGGATATACCTACACCCATGCGTGTCTATCTGCGAAATACACGAGTGATATCGGGGCTTGCAACTGTAACGATGTTTCCTCTGTTTCGCGTAGGACAGATCGTGATATACATATACAGGGGAGAAACGACGACTGGCTGTACGTTAATTCAGTTAAGTCCGGACAGGAAGATCGGTACCAAATATTGATACTGTATGCAATATCGAGGCTCTAATTTATGGCCGATAAATCTGATTGGATCTTGATTACGTTGGTTGATATTCTTTTGCTATGACGTATACGTCACAATGTTCACTGGGTGTTGTTAGCCTCCAAACTACGGGCTTATCATTCATACTTTGCAGCTGTTAAGGTTTTCCTGCAAACGAGATTTTACTCGCGATTTAAATATGGGTTTTAACGGTTGATCGACGTTTCTGGAATTGCTCGTGAAGAGTGACGCAACAATGTCTAGAAGTGTGTATACGCGGGAGATTTTAATGAAGAAATCAAAGAAAATTGATCGCTCTAACGAATAATAAATTTTCGAGTGAACGATCGCAACGCTTACCGCGTATAGACGAGGGAGTGGAAACACTCGAGATATCCTGGTACCGTAATCGATACTCGAGAGTGGGGTATATGTATCCGAACCGGGAACCGAGATTTCTTCCTTTTTTTTTTCTGGGATCGCGTGTCCCTCCGTTCACGTGTATGGGGCAGTATCGGATGTAGTAAAGTCAAAACCGCGCGTGTCTCGTGCATCGTCTACTATACGATTACCCATACTGTCTCTCGTATTATATTTGTCCTCGTATGAGGACCGGACGGAATATATTCCCGCATTAAAAGAAATTCTGAAGTTTCGTTGTTTTTTTCAAATCGCGGAGACGCTTTTGTCCAGCCAGAGCAACATTACGTTATTACTCCTTGAAATTCGTCCAAGAATGACAAACGATCCAATTACTTCTAAACATTGTTGCTTTGAGAAAAAAAAACTGCCACTTCGAAATGGTGTTATCAGCTCGTCGACATGTCCATAAAAATTGACAGTGCAGCTCTAAAAAATGAATCAAACGAACATCGACAATGATCCATTCAATCGTGATGACGTTGATCGTATTGTACAATTAAAAAAAGATGCTACTGGGACGCTGAGAAGTGACCGCCCCCATCCCACTTTATCCCCCGATTGCTCCTTTGAGCTTGTGGCAAATTTCCGTGACGTGGATATACGAGCTTTCGCATAAACTCGATCGGCATTTGAGACGTTTCTATAGCCGCGGGTTCGTTGCGGCGCGCGTCGAATATCGAATCTACGTTGCACGTTGCATCGTCCGTTTCGGCAGATGTTTGATACACTCTCCACGATCTACGTTTCTCAAGACAACAAGAGAGAGAGAGAGAGAGAGAGAGAGAGAGAGGGAGGTAGAGAGGACACATTAGGGGATGAAGATACAACCATGACGATTGACTGAGTCAGCTATGTACGGACAACTCGCGTCACGAATATGTCGCGAGTTGGAGGAAACAGCCGAGAGATCCGATAATTCCTGAGCGCGGACGTTCGAGTATTCGGTATTCGGTAGCCTCCGAACCCACAACCGATATCAGATTCAGGGATCGCAACCGTTTTCCTTCTATGTCGTACAAATTTCTATCGCGTTCTATTAAGCCGCATACGGGCAATTTGGTAGCGCGTATAATGGCGACTGTCAGTCCTCGTGCCGCAGAGTTTTGGCATTTCGGATCGTAATTTGATAACGATAACGAAGATACGACATTGGCCGAGAGATTGGGCAAAGAGAAGAGAGGGGAGGCTATCGCGCTATCCGGATTGCCCTGAATTCGTCGTCCATCGTATTCCGAATTTTTAGCAAGCTTCCAATTATTCGAATTCAGCATCAACGCTTCCTCGTCGTGTCCACGTCGATGACGATCTCCTGGAATCGTACCATTGAAAAATTGACGTTTTCGGATTCCACTGGAATTGACAGTTTGATTTCAAAACCGCGATGTATTTTCGACTTTCTCGACGTAGCACAGAGGCGTCCTTTAGTGCCTTTAGCCTCTATTCTGGCTAAAAAAAAAAGCATTTCAGAACCCTCGGGATAGTAACCAAACTCCGAGGCAGGTTTCTACGTCGATTGAACATTCCCATACGAGCGTGCATGAAATTTGAACGCGTTTTCTTTTCCTTCATGAATGGAAAGCTAGTCAAGAGAGCGAGGGTTCAATCATCGGCGTCTTTCGCCAAATGATCGTGATCGAGATTTCTCTTCAAGCACAGCCGGATCGTTGATCGATCCGGTCAGAGATAACGAGATAATTGAGCGAGTTAACCGGAAAGATGCGCGGCGATGTGAGCGGTTATTCGATCCGCATAGGGTAGACCGAGGCGAATCGGATCACTTTTTCTTGGAGGTTGAAGAAATCATACTAAAGTGTTATATAATGTTATTTTTATTGATAAAAACGTA
>JAPYZJ010000390.1:0-46750 GCA_030522765.1 Ophioninae sp. B BG-2022a
TTGGTATTTTTGCGTACCAGGACCGAGTAGTCTTGGTACATGGTACGTGACACTGAAAACTGGTATGTATACCAAGAAAATGGTACGTCTGACATCCCTCGTATGGAAACGTGTCTTCCAGTTTGATCTTTTATATTTGCTTTCTCGTTTTATCGAAAAATTGTTGATATACATAGAACAATTAGAAGTTTACCGGGGTTTGTTCTTTTATTTACGAAAGATCGGTAATAATCAGTATTGGAGAAAAGATCGACATGAATATAATCTTCAAATGGAAATCCCATAATATGTACTAAAGCTCGCATGTCCTTTTAACGGAGTATGGGTAAAAATCGGTGTTTTTTATTTGTCGAATGACGGTTTTTTCTGTTACGAAAAGTCTGTGAAAATCGGTATTGGAGAAGAAATCGGTATGGACATAATTGCCAATTGGAAATGCCCTGAAGCGTACTACAATTTTTTTCCCAATGATCGGTAAAATTTGGTAGTGTCGAATCATCAAATGTCATTTTTAACGAAAGATCGGTAAAAATCGGTATCGTCGGATCGTTTTATTTATTTAAATGGAAAATCAGCAAAATTCGTTATCGGCATTAAAAATCGTTTTCTTTTAAACGAAAAATCGGTAAAAATCGGTGCCGTCAGATTGCTGAACGTCGTTTTTATTCAAACCCCTTTCTTTTCCGTCAACTCCTCCCAAGTAAACGATCACAGACGTAATTCTATTTCGCGGAGAATAGCTTACCTGAAAGTACAAGCCGTTCCTTGGCTTGCCGATCTCCGATAAGCACCTCTCCAAATACCGTCAGCTTTCGTTCACGCTAATTCGTATCGACTTTTCGTCAATTGGAATCGCGATCACAGGTCCTTCGAACGAGACGCGAACCGATAATCGGTCAAACGAAATTATCTACCGATATCTCAATTCTCACTCGTGCGCACGAATTCACTTCCGGTTTCACAAAGGAACGAGCGTCGACACGATTATTCCGTAAATCTGTTCGTCCAAATCGGAGCGATTTTTCGCCCGATAAAAAAAAAAATACAAAAATTCTTACCGATCTCTATGCCGATTTTTGTGCCATATTGAGCGCAAAAATCGGACGTGAAAAAAAAATTCATTTAAAATAAGGCGTTACCAACGAATCGCATCGAGAGATCGCCTATATAAAAAAAAAATCTTATTTACATAACTATTTTCTGTTAACTTTTTGGACAATCTTTATCTCGTACGGAAATACGATTTTCACTCGCGCACGACTCGATAACACGATGATCTTACACGGTCGTTGGACGCGCGAGAAATGCACGCGTATCAGCGAAGATTCTCGCTTTTATCGGTGGGCCAGGGGAGGGGGGGGGGGATGGAAGGGGCGCGAAGCATCTCGTACATATTGCGCGCGCCCGAAATTTACCCTGCCGACACTCGTGAATACGCGTGTGCGCGCTTCCCGATCCCACCCCGATTCGATCATTTTACAATTACGTTCGAGCCTCCTCGACGAACCCAGTTACCCCTTGCATCCCTCTCCGCCAATATGCGTTTTCGATTATTACACAGCATGATCGGTAATCATCGTGGATGAACACCTCTTACCGACCAAAGATATACTTTTTTCGTTCAATTAAGAATTTATGCGTTACCGATTTTTTTGGTTTAGGTATGACCAAAAAATATGTATAACTTTTTCTTTTTATTTAAATAATAAATACGTAAACCGATTATTGGCTGGTTAGTTATCAACGAAAAAATTAATGTGTTCAATTAAAAATTAATACCCGATCGATTATTTATAAATTTTTTTCGTAATTTTTCGGATTAAACTCACGTTTTTTTGCACCTTATTTTATTTTTAACTAAGGAGAGATAAAAATCTGGGATATAAAAAAATGGTAAACAACTTGGGATAATAGAAGACCGAAATAATTGTTTTATCGGCTTTCTCGTTTTTTGCTGACAAATATTTTCATCACGAGTCAGACGTTCGATGAAATTATTCCAGTGGAAAAATTCAACGGAAATTTGAAAGAGATGATTTTTTTTCATGTGTTTGATCGATAATATAACTTTATAAAGATGTGCAAGCATCCAATTATGTATAAATAATAATGAATTTATTATACAATCATTGTAATAATGATTGCAGTGCAATACCGACTTCTAATAAATATAAAACTTGCTTCAATAAGTTGTAGTTAAAAAAAAATAAAGCTTGTTCTTATAACAAGATCGTAAGATCGTTCATATTCGATACCTAATAAACCAACGTAAATCAACAAACTTGACTGAATTAATTAACAATAATTGCATTGAATTAAATATTAAATTATAAGGTGTATTAATATAATTTAAGTTTATACATTTGGTTAATACAATTACTTAAATAAAGAAACGATAATATTTTTCTAATGATTTTATAAATCATACATAATTATTAAATAATGTTTATAATCTTATAGTTTTCATTTAAACACTGAATTAATATAATTACGTAAGTAAATAAATGATATTGCTTTTATAATGATTTTATAATTCATATATAATTATTTATACGTAATTATAATATAATAAGGAGCATATATATATAAAATTCTAAAATAATGTTTATAGTGTTCTTATAATTTGTATGTAATTATAAAATTATTTCATCCATCCTCCCTCGTTTTTTCCCTCTTTTCTTTGCAATGTAAATATAAATTACAACTATTGCTGTACCACGTGCGTCGCTAGATAGCAAAGGTTTTGATAAAGCCGACGATGTTCGCGTACGCACTTCGCGCTTCAACAGCGCTTACGAAAATACCAGAGCAAATATTTGGCGCAGTGATTACGTGTGAGAAAAAAAAATTAAGTTGGAGAAAAATGAGGAGTGAAAAAACGAAAAGGAAACACGGCGGAAGGAACGTTTGCTCCTTGAATTAGTATGGACAAAGTGCCGCTCTCGCCGCTTGTATTATCGTTCCCGATTAACGATGCCGCTCGTGCGTCTCTCGCCGCCTCTTTCTACCGGCTAATTTGCTCCTTCATTAATTATTCCCAGTTCTGCGCGGTGCCTCGTGGCGGAACAAACGGCCGCGCGATATGTAAGCGCGTGTACGAGATTTCGCGGGCCGATATCACAACCTGTGTATCTCTTGTTTGCACGCCGTTATAAATTATCTCCGATTTTACATTTAATTTTCCGCCAACAAAATCTCGCGAACTTTTTTTTTCTCACTCCGTGGACCGCGAGACGTAGAAAGAAAAATAAAATGTGCCCGGCGCGACGAATATTTTTTTTCACGCGAATATGCAACGCCCCGAATTTGGCACGATTTTATATTCTGCAATTTTAATCGAAGCAACTCTTTTTTTGACGATAGTAAAATTTTGGCGATTCAAGTTGAGATTAAATAATTTTTTTTTACTCCCGATCGTTGATAATTGGAAATGAAAAATAGTAAAAATCACTTGGCCTATCGTGAGAAATATTTCGGTTATCGATAACTGATATTATAATTGATTGATGTGATAATAATTGATAGTTGAGTAATAAAACGATTAGTTTATTGTTTACTGAATATTTTTATTAATTTTGTACGTATGAAATAATGGTTTTTTATTTTTAGTAATTTGATCAATAATTGGATATTCAATCAATGAGACAATCAGTTGATGATTCTTTAATTCATTTATTAATTCGGTATGTATTCAATAATAATGTTTTTATTGTTAGTAAGTTTCGAGTAAGTTATTCGTTTTATCGTGAAAACTCCTTTATCATTTAATAACGATATTACTGATTAATATTATGTAAATAATCGTTAAGTAAAATATCAATAATAATAAACTAATGATTGAATCGTTATATGCGTGATCAGTAATTCATGATCTAAGCATAAACGTAAAGAGGGTTTTCTGTGATTAGTTATTTGAAAACAAATTATACTATGAAACGTCAAGATTATTGATTATTTAATAATGCAATTATTGATTAATAAAACTTCATGTTATAACGTTAACTTGACTTCATTCATTCTTCATGAAATGAAGAATGAATGAAACATAATATTTTCCATTGCCCATATAATTTTTAATCTTTTTTATAATTGTTTTAAAAGAAACCATAAAAAATTGTCATAATTTCGTTTACTCAACGATCTACCGACATTAATAATTTTTATTTTTTTAATTTTTCCACGGTAAAAATTGAATCATATCTATGCCTGGAGCTTTTTCGAAAGGTTGAGGGGAAAAAAAGTTTTCTCATCGAACATCGTTTCCGCGGTGGCAAAAAAAGTTTACCAACGTTGCAGTTCGTTCCAGGTATCCAGAGATTTTTCACCGCGAAACTGCGAGTGAAACGGTGGGCAGTCTCCGGTGACATTTCCATACTCGCAGGGCCAGTCCAGGGTTTCGTTATTTTTTTTTAAATTTTATTTTCATTCCTTTTTGGACTGTTGATTCAACCCGCAGCCCAGCTCTTTTCCTCGCCGGAGATCGTCTGGAACTCAGACATTTCCGTGCGAAAAAAAAAAACAAAAAAAGCAGATTCTCAACCCCCGTGATTAAGATATTAATAAACCGAATAAAACGAGAATCTCAGTCTGGCGAGAGCTCGAGTGGCATTTCTTCGATAATCTTCTCATTCTATTGATACATGCTACGAGAAAAAAAAATGTACGTGCATCCGTCCATGTGCGTGTGTGAGTAAAACTGAAGTGCTTCCGATGATTCGTGCGTCATTAAAAATTGTGATCACGATCTTGTTTCGTGAAACGTGGTCAGATTTATCAAGCCATAATTCTTGTGATTGAAGTTTCGAGTAATCAGAGGCGAAAAGACAAAAACAAAACAATATATTAACGGTAAATGATTATTCATTTATTATAATTAAAACCCATTTTTTTAAATAACTTATTCAGCAAAAAACCACATGTGTTAGTGATTATATTAAATTTAAAAGTTTTATCGTATATAAATAATAATGAGACAATAATAAGACAATTCATCAGTAATCATTAAGAAAGTATTATAATTATTATAAATAAAACTCTTATGTTACGATTGGACACTTCGTATTAACAATACGCATAAGAAAATTTCAGGCGAACCGGAACAAGACCGGAACAAGACCGGAACGAATAAAAAATATCGTTATTTAACTGTGACTTAATATTCAATCAGATATTTCAAATCCTCAATTATAATTTTGATGAAATATGATTATAATGACTAAATCAACAGCTATAACTACAAATTAAAACATTATTAAAAACTATAAATCCAATTTTGTATACGTTAAATTATAGCTGTAATAAACTATAAATACAATCATTATTTTTAAAAGTATAAAAATACAATTTTAATGATTATCGAAAAAGCTATAAATATTAACACTCTTTCAATGATTCAACTCGAGTTGAATTTCACGTACTCTCAGCTGGAAACAAAACGATCAATACCGACGTAACCTCAAATTCATCAGTTTTCTGGATCAATATAATTTTACGTGGATCCTAATAAATAATTGTACACTTGAGCATATTCGTGCGCTTAAAGGGAAGAAGAAGGAGAGAAGAGAAAATTCCTAACGACTAGAGCATACAGTACAAGACAGACGACAGAGAGAGAGAGAGAGAGAGAGTGAGAGAGAGAATTTGGTGTCTCGGTGGGCCATCTATCCGGCGGAGAGTCAGAATTGTCTACTATATTACCGGGACTAATGGTAATGACGATCGTAACTCTGGCCGCGATACGAGCGAGAGCGAGAATGAACGGGCTCGCGTCTCTTGCACCGGAAACGCACACTAGGAACACGTGCAGTGCCCCTTATCCTGTCCGTGCAGAAAGAAAAACTCTCCGGGTCCAAAGTTGAGGAAGCGAAGGTTTTCCGGGCTCGTCGTATACGCAAGATATCGCTTGAGTTACGGTCCGCGACCCGACGAAAGTCCCGACCACTCTAAACTACGCTTCTGTGGAAGAGCTGTTCCAACGATATTCACCCAAAATCACCATTCGCTTATTTTCACCGTCCAGAATGTTTTCTAGACTTAATGGAACTTCCAGATAACCTATTTGAGGCCTCAAGACTTTTGGGGGCGAAGTGGATCGTTTTGATGTCATTGCTGATGTGGTAGACTTTGATTGCAACATGCAGACTCAGCCAAAGTCACATTCACGTATTTCCAGTGCCTTAAATGTGTTCCAGACTTAATGGAATTTTCAGATAACCTATTTGAGGCCTCAGGACTTTTGGGAGCGAACTGGATCGTTTTGATATCATGGCTGATGTGGTAGACTTTGATTGCAACATGTAGACTCAGCCAAAGTCACATTCACGTATTTCCAGTGGCTAGAATGTTTTCCAAACTTGATGAAGCTTCCAGATAGCCTAATGGAGGCCTCAAGATTGTTGGGAGCACAGTGGATCATTTTGATGTAATTGCTGATGTGGTAGACTTTGATTGAAACATGTAGACTCAGCCAAAATCGTATTCACGTAGTTTTAACGTCTGTAATGTTTTTCAGACCTAATGGAACTTACAGTCAAGCCCTTTGAGGGCTCAAGAGCTTTGGGAGCGTTACATCAAGCTTCGCTTGGAGCATCCAGCCCACTTTGGTTTTCAGTTTTCCGGGCGCTCCTGCCTAAAGATCCGGAAGGATCAGCGATGTTGTTGGACGTCAGGCAAGTAAGCTTCTACTCGACAAGCACAATTGAGGAAATCTCGTTTTGACCCTCAATTGAAGGATCACTCTTTCATCCGGCTTTGCCATGCGTAACTCTTACGCATTGGCCAAATCGACAACAGTCCCACCGAGTGATACACTCAACCATAGTAATTGCCATTGACGTGCTGTCCTCAAGTGTCACACATCGCGGACTGACAAAGATGGAGGACTTTGGTTTTCATGCTTTTTTTTCGAGTTTCTTTTT
Organism: Ophioninae sp. B BG-2022a; assembly: GCA_030522765.1. Classification (NCBI taxonomy): domain Eukaryota; kingdom Metazoa; phylum Arthropoda; class Insecta; order Hymenoptera; family Ichneumonidae; species Ophioninae sp. B BG-2022a. The sequence goes on from JAPYZJ010000390.1 coordinate 6,918, forward strand.
TTTTCACGTACACGATGAACATTCTCGTGATGCACTCCGCGTGGCACTCAACCGTTGTTAGCCGCTGTTCGAAAATACGAACACACTCGTACGCTCGAGCACGTACTCGAGCGAAGATCAGAGTATCGTGAATCAGGCTTTGATCATTGTCATTCTATTTTGTTTTCCTCATTTCCTACGCTCGAGGAATCCTTGGTGCGCGTACACTTGTCTTTCGGGTCATCCAATTCGCTTCTTAATCGTCGCTACGTATGATACCTTTGGGAGACCATCGACCACGAAATCACAAGCCCTAAGAGCACGATTCTCATGAAGCCTAATAAGCTCTCATCGGGTGCTCTTTGAAATTGTCAAAGCGGAGCTGGCTGAATACTCGAGGTATCTCGACAGCGATGTTGGGTGGGAGTAGTGATGGAAAGGTACGTTCGTTAAGTACCCTGGCTTTAAGTGCGCCCTGCTTGACGTGAACACAAAAAAAAAAAAAAGAAAACGTGAACTCTTGATCAATGACCTTCGCTGCGGTCGGTTTCGAGATCGAGAACCAGTCCTTTGCGGGCAAGGGTGATACGAAGTTCAAAAGTTCATTCGAGCCTGCTTTACCAATTTTGGAAGTAACGATACCACTCGTGATGTCCGATGTCTGAAGACGCGTAACGTAAGAGATACGAGCTCGAAAGTTACAACAGGTCTTATTGCCTCCGGGCTAGCTAAGTGTTCGGAGTAGCAGCGAGGCATCTGTAAATGTGTCTTGGAACGTCTAGTTAGAACTTCGGTCGGAACAAGTCGAGGAAAATCCAAGAAGCACTGCACCAAGTGTTAATTTATCTTCATCGATCCTGATGTTTGGATCTCCATGCGATGATCCTCCACCAGATTTGTTCTATCGAACATGTTACTCAGATAGGAAAAACGTAATGTATATTTGGATCATGAACGATTTTATCTTCACTTGACGAAATGGACCGAACCATTGTGTAAACCGTTTGGTTTATTGTAGGTAGAAGTGATCAGACCTGGCAATTTTCTTCCCGAAGTCTGGATTTTCTTGATGTCCACCTTTCCAGTCTCTACCAGATGTTTCGATTCATCTCCATATCTTTCATATCCTACACTGTCATTTGCCCATTTGGAACGAGGAAGAAATACATCAGCAATCCATCGACCTCCTGATGTCTATACTTAGACTATCACCAAGTGGCCTTCCAATAGTGCGAAGCTCAAAACGCAATTTGAGATGGTCCTAGGTTGATGGTGTCCTTGCCAAGCGTTCCAAAGACTATTTTCGAGGGAGAGCGTGAAAGAGAGATAGGGAGTGAGGGAATCCTGATGTAGACGAGAGTCTGAGTTTCGGAGCGTTGTCGAGGCCGGTAATGAAAGGGGGCCCGGGGTGTACACGTTCGTAGGTACTTGCGGGAAGAGCAGAGATGTCAGAGGAGGGCTGGAGGCCTGCGCTAGCGCCACGGGCACTCGAGGAAACCCGTGTACCAGGCGCTACCGAACAATTGTTTCGGGACTTTGAAGTCTGCCGTCGGAAGCGTACAGAGCTTGGTGTATAACCGGGGAGCTCGCGACGTATCTGCATTGCCGGGGGAACATGCCTTCTCGGAGAATGGGAATAAAAGAGGTTCTTCGGCGTTGGAGTCCTCGAAGTGCATACCAGGCGCGATTGGTGGGGAAGGGGGATGCGATAATGGTGTTGAACATTGACGTTCCATCATCATTGCCGGGAGAATCTCTACCGTTGTAGAACGCCAATAGGGAGAAGGAGGAACGGAACTCATTGAAAAGGACATACACCTACTTGATTCAACAGAGGGAGTCTATTAAGCATGGGCTCTTATAGCATCGTAACCCCACGCTACTTAGAGTCTCGTTGGCTACTTGGGCTACTCCGGTTCGACTTGCTAGTTGGCAAGTGCTCCCATTCGCTGTTTTGGATTAGCAATCACATTTGATGATCTAGGATAAGCAAATTCATCGTAGATCTTTGGACGATTCAACCCAAACGAACCGAAGCTTACCCATTCACCTTGGTTAAATGATAAATCCTCCGGGGGATTGCAGTTTGTCGTGTTAACTTTCCCAACTCGAGAGTTGGGAATGTCATCATGTATCGCGTTGAGAGCTTCCAACGATTGTCCCTAATTCGGTGCTACGATAGCCCAATTGCGATCATCCGTGGACGTCGACTCGGTTGAGTGAAACGAGTTTCACGAAAGAAACGGTACACTCACGTATGCCTCTCTTCCTTTGGCTCATCTCTTCAGCAGGCTTTCTACCCCATCTTGTCTCAGAGGGCTAATCAACCAAAAAGAATTCTGCATTCGCTTTGGGCCTCCGTCTCTTCGAAGTGGAGCACGGTACACACGTATGTTGCCTTTGGTCGTTGCACTCCGAGGTGCATCATCTCTACCCACCCAGCCCCATACCCCCCGGACCATCGCCTCATCCTCCCGCACATTCTTTTCTCCCCGTGCACACGTTACCGCCCCGCGCCTTTGCCTTTAGCCCGATGAGCCGCGTATGCAGAAACCATCCCCAAGTGGACCACTCGTTGTGCCCTATCCATCATACGCGGGGATGTTGGTGATGCTGATGTTGGTGGTGGTGATGGTGGTGGTGCAGTCGAGAGTAGCTTTGACGATGCCGAGGGCACCCGCGTGTATACGAGCCTCGGATAATTAGTTCGTATTATACTTTGTGACATCGACGAGCTCTCCAATGTACTCCGTGTCCTATGTTGTTCCCTGGTACCAACGGAAACTCGAGGGTGGTCGCGAACGGAGGGCCGAGCCCGTTTCGGTTCTTAGCCCTTGAGCGACCACTGAACATTCCGGAAGACGATATTCAAAAAAAAAGAAGCAAAAACGAAAACAGAAAAACAAGGGACTACAGCAGGACTATTGATGCCATATTGGGACTACTCTTTTAAAAGGTACTACAAGGTTTGGTTTGGACAAATTCATCACTCCGGTACCAATACTCCATCGAGCAAACGCTTGGTACAGAAGAGCCTACTATTGGTGACTACGATGAACGAAGAAAAATTGCAACTGTCATGAATATGGATTTTAATCCTCGGGAGGCTTTTTCTCCACTTTGTGTTGCACCCACAATCAGGGACTTTCTTTTCCCGTTGATATCGTTCCTACAAGTCCAACTCGTTCAACCCACGCACTCCACAATCTCTATCTAGCCGTTTTCTCTTTAGGATCCAATTACAATTTCAATTCTCAAACGAGCCAGCAACTCCGTCGTCATCGCTCTTCTACCGCTGCCAAGTCAATTGCGTACGTTATCGTATACGCAACTACCCCCCCCCCTTCCCCTGCACGCCCTCGCCCAACCACGATCCCTCTTCGCCACCCCGTTTTAGCTGCAGTCCTCCCTGGCTTTGGGAATACGTAATACCGCACGAAATTCCTTGCGGAAGTGGTATCAAGTATATACACACAGCCAGGGGAAAACGGCGTAGGAAAGAGAGCCGGAACTTTTTATGATATCCTCTTTGACGAGTGCTTCGCGAGGCGTTGCGGGAATACATTTTGCTCGCCCGCGTTCGTTGAAATTCTACGCGCCTGAGAATTTGTAAAAGCTCGGATCGACCAAACGTTGGGAACCCGCGGCAACATCGGAAACCCAACTAAACCGAAACGAGTATAAACCAAATCAACGCCCAGGAAGATCTTCGAAACCCTAGGTTCTTTCGGATCATCAGGAGGTAACTTTCGCACACTGATACCTACTCTGATGCAGCTGAAAGCGAAAATGCACAGGGAAATCCAAAATCATCATTTTCATAAGATTGGATCACTACAATGCTCACGGAGTTTCCACTTCGAGGAGCACCTTGAAGAATGACCACATTGACGTTTGTGTTTTAATGAATGTTTGTGACGAGCGAACTAGCGTTATAGCTACTTCGTAGGAGTAAACAACGATCTTCTTCTCTGGGCTCCCAGCGTTGAGATTGACAAAGAGAGCCAACGGAGCCTTCATGTTCGTTCCAACAAACAAACATAATCAAAGAAGCCCAAACAAGCCTAAACAAGGAGAAACCTAAAAAAAAGCACCAGGAAAAACCAAAAAAGAAAAACTTGAAACGAACACACCCCAACGGCAGTAATATCGCGAAAGAAGCCCTGAAGTCGCCTGCGAACCCAAACAGACTCGAATAAACTCAAACAGTGCTCGGTAATCTCAAATAAAACCCAAACAAAATAGTGATGTTGTCTCACATTTACGGGGCCTCGGCTTAGCCAGACTTTTTCTCAACCCTTGTCCCTTTTTTTTCGCCTTCTCGCGTTCTTCAACCCCTTCGTACCCCATCCCTTCGGTCTTTCACACTGCCTCTTCTTCCGGGTGCCCGGCATCACATATCGCTTTGCTTTTGCATCTCCTCGCAGTGCACACACAGAGAGATGGGGGGAGGTCGAGGCTAAGGGTTGGAAAAGGGCAGGAGGGGAGGGTGGGGGTGGCTCTTTCTCACGCACCCACACGCAGCCGGGCGTCGGTACGTCGATGAATTCTTTGATCCGCACTGTAATTAGTTGGTAAGAGCAGAGGGAGAGAGAGAGAGAAAGAGAGAGAGAGAGAGAACCTCTTCCCCAGAGGGTGGTGGGTTCGCCAAGGCGAAACAGCCAGGCTACGATAGAGAGGGTGCTGCCAGTGAAAATGTTTGAGTGGCGATCAAAGTACTGCACGCGAATGCGCCTTGCACCGCCAGCTCACAGACGTTCCAGGCACCCGAACTTACCTATCTACATTTATATGTTACCACGTGTAGGTGCTTTTACTCGCACTGATGCATGTGCCCTGTAGAAAAGAGGCCTTCGTCCGTACGTACGCATGGGAAAAGAAATACAACGAGAAACCGAGGGTTGGAGCAGTGCCCATGAACGACTCTTGGTGTCCGTGAATTTCCTTCATCTCTACCTGCTTTACGATATTCCACAGATGTGGGTTTACTCGTTTAACGTTGGATAGAGCTGCTCACTTGATTAGATCAGAATCATTGAAACCCTCAACGACGACCAGGTGGATCCAGATCCTTTAAGGCGAAGTGGAAACTCTATCAGGTGAAGAATAAGTACGAGAGTGACAGCTAATTAGTCTAACAGAGATTTGTCAAAGATGAAACGTTTTTAATTACAAATAAAACAACCATCCCCTGCGTTTATCAATTCTGAACAGCTCGATGCTCGGCTTGATCAAAGGAATGTAAATGTCTAGAGAAAAAATGGGTTTGAAGACTCGTCAGGTCTGCATAACGTTACGAATTTTCGAGACGTTCTTAAAGGGAATTTCTCGAGGGCTTCCTTAGCGATGACAACTAGATACGAAGAGGAGCAACACGACGTCAATCCTTAACTATTGTTCATCGACAGTCCAGTTGGATTCAATGGAATTATCATCTGAGACATGGGAAAATGTCTTCTAGGCTAGCGTATCAGTTCTGCTGACGATTGGCTCGTACCGTTTTAATGACACACCGATTATCTCCAATCTGAGTACTACAAGAATCTTCTTCTCCTAATTTTACATCCATTCTTCAACTTTCCACGAAGTAGCTGATCAGTTTATTTGCTTTGATGGCGTCAACGAAATATCAGGGATCCTTCAATTGCACTGATCCACGTTTTACTAGCTTCAAGGGCGTTTCCACGATTGTCCGCAGATTGGATAGGTTTCCTTCGAGGTTGAAGGGACATAGCTACGGTAGGATCAAGAATGTGGTGTGCACAAGACGAGAGAGAGAGAGAGAGAGAGGAGCAGAGTGTGTTCTCGAGATTCTCCAGGAAATACAGTACATAACCAGGCATTTGATCCGGTTGTGGTATTCCTGTGGTAGCTTATCCAGAGAGCCTTGGAGGGGCCTAGGTGGGTTAGGATTCGCGAGGTAAGAGGACGAGCCAGAAGCGCGCCGTGTGACGCCTCGAGTACACTACTCCGAGCACCCCTCAAAGCCGTTTCCATCCTAGTGGCCGGATCCCGAGTGCTGTGCACCAAGATGTCTCATCCCCTTTTCTTCCCTGAACATCTCCATATTTATATATACGCGGAACCGGATGCGCCGGGTGTTCTTCGGATTTCGCGAGTGATGAAGTGCGACGGAGATCCGGGTGGGTCTCGAGTATACGTATCCATGGTATTTAATGCATTCGCGCAACATGGACAACCGGAAAATGGAATGCACGTCTTGGAGTTCAAATTCGTCGACGTCGACGAGACATAGAGCAATTTCTCAAATCCCATTCCATCGTATCTGCTGTAGAACGCTTCGAGAGTGAACGACAAGCAAAAAAAAAAAATACAAAAAAGAAAGAAAGCACATTCTTTATCCTGTTCAGCATCGTTTCTTCGTCTGGAATCCAGGCTGGAAGGCGTACCTCAAAGACATCAAACGCAGTCGTCATCAACGCGACTAGACATTCCGCTCTGATACCACGTTACGCTTATGTATCACGGATATCATTGAATAAGAGATCCCGCGGATGCAATTGTGTTAAGTGTGCCATACTGGCATTTCGAGAATGCTTTCGACGCGTTGAAACCGGCAATTTGATAAGCAGTAATTATGTTTGAGGTCTTGGATCTCGTTGGATCAAAGTGGTAGATTATTAGGCTTGGAGTTACAAGGACTGGAAGGATCAAGAATCAAACGGAGAATCGTCAAGATCAATGAGGAGAAGTAGGAACTACTCAGGGGTGATAAGGGCAACCTGGAATCCACCAATACTCATCAGGATCAAAGAGGACCACTGGGAATTAGTCAGACGTGATCAGAATGGATAAGAAATAGCTTCGATGGTTTGGGCCTCATTGGATGACCGAAAGGCCTAGCCACAACTGCTAGAGACTTTGTTTGGTCTTATTAGGAACAGGGGTCTGAGTAAGACCCAGAAGACGTTTTTTTTTTTAAAAGCTTATATTTTATAGTGAATATTGTTTTCTGAACCAAAATTATTATTATCACGTTGATTATTGAATAAATGATTAAATAAACATTTTTTTCATTTCAACGTTAATAGTTTTTTTGTTGCACTTGAAAACAAATAAGGTGGGCCTTACATAGGTCGGGTATCTTGAATCCTGAGATTGCGATTGATATCGGGGAGTAAACGGTATCGCCCCTCGGAAAGCTCGGTACGAGCGTAATCTTGAAATTGAAGGGTTGCGCCGAGCCCAGATTCTGACGTTTGAAGTGCGGATCGGAGTGCCGAGTCCTCGGCTTGAAATAAAATTCTGGCAGGTTTTCGAGGTGCATATCCGCAACGCTCGAGAGAATGATATTTGAGGGGAAAAATAAAGAGTCAAGATAGAGAAAAAGGGTTTGAAGATTATGATACTTTTGGCGCCTGGCTGGCACCTTTTCGTCTCTTTAACCCCCTGAAAGTCTCCTAGGGCCCAAACCTTACAATTCACGTTTAACTCAAAATTCATATTTACGCGACCAATGCGAATCAAATAATTAATGAATATGTAGAACCAACTTTGAATTGCGAACGTCTTAAATTTACGTCACGTTAATTTCACGAATTTATAATGAATTTATAATGAACGAATTTCTAGTAAAGTGATAGCTTTATTTATAAAGAAGTGATTATTCGGTCATCATTCAAAGTATGAGAGTGAAAAGAAGTTAATCTCTAAATTAAGATTTGAAATTAGAAGTTTCTTTCATTTGACATTTTTACGATTCTTTATATTAACACAATTCGTTGAATATTTAAAATCTGTGTTCCAAGTTTACATGAAAAAAAGTATATATCTCTAATTAACACAAAAGTAGGGAAAAAGATGACGCAAGGTGAGAATGTAAAAAGAGAAAGATAATGGAAAATAAGAAAAATAGTGATAATAATTATTGTTAAGAATTAGGGATTTTGTAGACTCTTGTGAAAAATGAAAAATACAGGTGAAGCCAAACAGGTAAGATGACGTCACGCTCGCAGGCGGAGCGCACGTTTTTTTAATAAATAAATAATTGCGATACCATTAACGTGGTAAATCTATTGACACAAATGGCTCCAAGGTGAGTTCGATATTAAATATGTTTTCTATCCTATTTTTGGAAATACAACGTGGAACGATGGAAGTCAAACAAAGCTGAACCTGAAGTTCCATTTATCTATATAACAGACCAAAAAATCGATTTTAAGACAGTTACGATCGGTTCATCTATGAAAAATGTTGGATCGGATAAAAGTTTTTCCTCTTTTATTCGTTGCTTCGGTAAGTGTCAATTTTTAATATTCAATTATTTATATAATTAAAAGAATAATATAAAGGAATGAAAAAATATTAACACAATGATCTTAAAATTAGTAAAATGCGCATCTTTTTTTTTATAATAAATTTCACGCTTCGTTTAGTCGTGGAAAAATAATTAGCTTGATGGTTCTTATCGTTCATCTAATTATTGTAATCTCTTGGCGATTTTTATATTGTACTTTACGATGATGATTTTTATAGGCAACGTATGTTGTACTTACGGATTCAACGCACGTCTTTTTTACAAAAGCGATGAACGATTCCTTGAATGAAATGAATAGTTCTTACGAGATTGCTAAAGAGACAGTGGAATCGATAATTTCACAAATCCAATTTGAGCGACCCTATCACCCAACATATTGGGATCGCGATATACCACCGACGACTAAGCGGTCCTTCACGGCGGTAAGCTCACCTAAAAACCCATTGCAAATTCAAAAAACCTAATTACATAAAAAATAATAACAAAAATAGATTTTTTTAATGGTGAAAATATGAAATAGAAAAGAATGGAGGAAAAAAATTTTTTTTTAATTTCTCGACGCCAGTTGCCCTCCGGCGAGTGTTACGAATTTTTGAAGCAACACGCAGAGACAAATAAAACGAAGAGGATCGAGTGCTCGAGTCGGCATCTGAAATTGGCGAATCGTCGTCGCAATCGTTTAGACCGAATAAGGAAGGAAGTATTTCAACGTTTGTCGGGGGAATCCGCCACGATCCCAGACTGCAAAAGTGTCTTGGAAAACTCTGTTCCTTCTTCCGAATGCGATAATAAGGTCAGTTTGTTACAATTCTGATATCATTATCTATACAAACGCGATCAGCAACTCAGGCAATTTTTAAAATATTAATAAAATGCTTTTCATTAATTTTTTAAATATTAATTAAATGCTATTTTATTATAATTATATTTTGATTTATGTATATATTTATTTATATTTTTAATATAATCTTATTCTATGATATTGTTATTTCTTCATATTGATAAAAACTCATTTTATGAACTCCTGGTCCACGATGTAATTGTAATTAATATATCAATAGTTCAATTAATAATGAATTTTTAATGAATTAATAAATGTTCAATTCTTTAATTAATTTCCAATTTATTATTCTATTTCTAATCGATACATTAATTTTCAATATATTACTAAATCGCCGTTTTACGAAGTTGAATGAATTCTTTATTTCTTTCTATAACGTAAACGTTTATTTTCTCGTTTCCAGCTCGAAATTAAGCTTAAAGCGATCGTCGAAGAAAGTGTAAAAAATATGACGGAGGTCGTCAGAAAAGCAACAAATGTGTTGTCTAGATGGGTTGTAGAAACTGGTCGTTGCCTCATTGAAAGGAATAATTTTGCCGAAGTTACGTCGTATTATACTTCCTGTAGATATAACATCAAACGTGTCGGTATAAGAAAAGGAAATAAACTCCCAATATCGTAATAATAATTGTATGCTTCGTCTGATGAATCAATAAATGCGACAAATCGCTTGCGCAACTTTACATACGACTACAATTTTTTTTAACTCCTTTAAATTCTGATTGAACCCAAAATCTAATTGTTTTAAGATCAACACTGTTGATGATCAGACACGAATTAATTACGTTCTAAATTTCTAGGATTAATCGTATATCGAAATAAAAAAGATTCGACGAAATGACCAATTAAGTCAATTAAAGATGACACTTGTTCTCCTGTTCTTTCTCCATGATGGTAACATCCCAATCCTCTCGAGAAAAAAAGGGAATACGAAAGGGACTCGCGAATCTGGCAAAAGCTTCATCCTGTATTTTCGTGCTACCCCTATCTCTCCCTCCAAATTCACGGGGGTTGGAAAAGCATCAGGGATAGGGGGACTGCAAACTTTGAGCTGTGGACTCGCCACACCTCTGAGCTTCAGAACTCACCCTCCCCATTTTTTTTTTTTTTATCGTACGTCTCAGGCGAATGCAAAATTAGGGGCTTTCGCGTATAATAAACCACTCGGCTTAATATCCCGCCAGATTTATAACCCGATACATAAATTCATACAAATGGGCCAAGGGCCTCGTGCCGTGCGGCGGAACGAAATAAAAAAATCGCCTTTAAATATATGCAAGAGTGAAAATATTTTCGTCCATCCCCGATGCTTTTCCTTCAAACCACATTTTTTTCATTTTTATGTTTTTTCTTTATTCGACATGTCCAATTTTTTGCAATCGTAAAAAGTTTTTCTATCTGCATCGTTGCCTTCATCAATTTTCATTGAGAGCTGTTTAATTTTTGTTTATTATAACACACACACACATATATATATATATATATACATAATAAAAATAACTGTGCATTTATAATATATAAAACATTTTAATAAATAAAAAAAATTGTATACGGAAATTTGATGTGAAAAATATGTCATAGTTCTTATATTATATTATAATTACCTATATCTTATTCATTATATCTCTATTATAATATAGATATAATTAAGTATTATTCTTAATTAAATATACTCTTTGCACTCGAAGATTGTGTCACTCGTGTCAATCAGCAACTCGAGAAGTCTAGATAATTGTATTGAATAACTCATCTCTGGCTTTGATTGATTATATTTATATATTCATACATATTTATATTTTTATTTTTATTAATAGATTATTTAAAGTGATTAAATATGTATTTTATTTCACTTTCACTTTTATTGTTTAATGGTGACTGGGAGTGACTACTCGGGTGCAGAGTGTTAATAATAAATAGTAAATGTACATTTAAATTGAAAACAAATACAATGAATTAATATTATATAATATAAAAAAGCAATATTATATTTATTTATTAATATATGTTCAGATGACTTTCTATAATTCTTTGCAAAGAAATCCTGCCTTTGTGACGCGACATGTCGACCCTTACACATCCTAGTTATATATTTTCATTCCATTCGTCAATTTCACCGACAGCAATTTATTTTTTACCACTGCACTCAGCAGGGCGTCAAAAATTTTTTTTTTTTCGTAGTGTCGAGATTTTTTATCGTAATGCCGGGCCAGCAGATATTTTTTTTTCTTTCTGGATCTCCTTTGACAGCGATCTCTTCACGATACCCTCGAGCCCTTGATTCCCCTCGTCGAATATATTTTCGCGGGGTGAATCGCGTCGAATGATCGAATTCTACAAAGTGCAATGCACTTCTGTACCCGAAAGCAATTCAGTTTTGACATCCGATTGGAAATGACAGCGTGACGTGTTCTACGAGCACATCTCGATTTCCCATGATGTCATGGCGTAGAAAGAGAGAGAGAGAGAGAGAATTTGGTGCGTACATGTATAGAACGTCGAAACGCGTCTCCGGCTTTTATGCGAAGAGAACGTCGAGCATAGTTGGTGATGTCGAGAGTCGAGTCATGGGATCGATATTTTGCGTCGAGGAGAACCATCGCGACGCCGATATGAATTCCGCTAGATAGAAGCGAATCTACCATCCGAATTTAGTTACCACAGTTGGTAACTCCATTTCGTGAGGGATAGGAAAGGGTGCAGTGAAATTTTGAGCCGTCTGCCGTCACGACTTTCTCCGCTGGTAGAATCAACTTCGAAGCGAGAGAAGGAAGTTTCGAACGCAATTTTAGTGATGAAAAGATTCAGGCGATGTTCAGTGGTGAATGACGTTAGTCACGTGGAAAATGTCAAGTTTGAAAAAATTAATCGAAATTGATTGGGAGTCGTGAAGACTAATCGAGTGATGCCACGACTAATCTCTGTCAATCAGCAGTTCCAATGACTAATCAGTGCTAATCAGGAGTCGCAGACTGATCAGTATTCATCAGGAATCACTATGACTAATCAGTACTTATCAGCAGTCACGATGACCAACGAGTACTTATCAGAGATCGCAATGGCCAATCTGTACTCATCAGGGATCGCAATGAATCATCTGTACCATAATCAGAAGTACGAAGGGATGTTCAGGACTAACCAGAAACAGCAAGAACCGAACAGGATTTACCGGGACTAGCAAGGACTGCATTGGAAATAACTGGAACTGATGAAGACTTTTCAGAGCCAGACAAGATTGCTTGATTAGTTGCAACGATTGGATAAATGTACTTGATCTGAACTGACCAGGTTTTTTCGTCAGAGTTGGATTCTCGGATGATTCTTGAGGTTTTACATCAGGATTGATCGAAAACAATTGACGGCTTCCTGGGTTGTTTTAAAGTTCGTTTTAACGTTGAATCATTGATCTACGAATGTTAGCATTCACGAACGTTCGACAGCTTCGTGGAATCATTGTCATCATCATCATCATCGTCATCATCACTTTGGTATTATTGCGAATACGTTTGTGGGGCGATGCCCAGCTTGGCCCTCCTCAATTCACAATGTAGGATCAATCGAGCCTCCATTGTGCCAACGATCACGGTCTTTCGGCAGTTCAAATGTCGCGCACGGCTCATCAGAGACGCACGCTGAACCCAATGAAACACGATTGATCGATACAACATGGCTCTCGGAGTCTACGCAAACGCACCCACCCATTCCGCAATTGAGTTGCTGCCGATCAATGCCCGTAACAACAATGAGGGTACGATCCTCCAGTCCGGCTGACCAACGGTTCTCAACTCAAGGGAGCCCTACGATACCCTTCAGGTTTGAGATTAGTCAAGATCAGCCCTGGGAATAATCTCAATTGAACTTGAGTAACCGCCAATTGTGCTTCACACTGATCTAGGTAACCTCAGCGCGAGGTCGGTCTCTGAGCTAACCTCGCTAGTAGTTTCCATCCCACATCTAAAATCAAGGGCGAATTCCGTGATAATTTCAAATCGAGGTCAGTTTTCGCGCAAACCACAAATTTACCTCAGCTCATGGATAAACCTGAAATTGGGGCCAGTTTTCGCGCAAATTGAGGTCAATTTACTTAGCAAGTTTCGAACCACAAATTGAGGTCAATTTCCTTCGCAAGTGGCAAATCCCAAACCGAGGTCAATTTAGATACGAACGAATTGAGGTCAATTTACTCATGAATCTAAAATTGACGTCGATTTACTAACGAACCTAAAATTGAGGTCAATTTACTAACGAACCTAAAGTTGAGGTCAACTTACTAACGAACCCAAAATTTAGGTCAACTTACTAACGAACCTAAAATTGAAGGCAATTTACCAAAGCATCTAAGAATGGGGTCAGTGTACCCACAGTCCTAAAATCGAGGTCAATTTCCGTACTAGCTTCAAATCGAAGTTAATTTTCGTCCTAACGTCAAGATAAGGTCAGGTCACGAGTCGACCGCAAATCGAAGTCAGTCTTTATATCAACTTCAAATTCAGGTCAGTTCCCGAGGTAACTTTCAACCGAAGTCCGTTTATACTCGAACTCCGAGTTAAGGTCAGTTTCATAGAAAGAGAGAAAGAGAGTGAGGGATAACTTCGGCTAACCGCGAATTGAAGTCAGTTTTCGTGGTATCCTTAGCAAACCTGAAATTTCAACTTTTTTCCACGATGATCGATGTGTGCGCACTTCCGGTTGAGAAACTTTGCGAGGTGGAAGGATTGCTATAACGAGGCTCTGAAATGATGCACACGCGTATTAAGGAGGGCTCGAATTTAAGGGTTGCACGTTTCTCGGATCGGGGTACAATCGCTACGCGGTATATTGATTGACAACCCGGATGACAGATTCCAACTGGCCACGGACTCACACACGCGCGCGTCATTTCACATCCCCTTTACGAAGGCCAAATATTCCTATGCTTTATTGAGGCGGAGACCAGTGAAAAGCCAAGCACCCCAACCCTTTCGCATTCTCGACTGTACGGGGTTTCCTACGGACCGTACGTCACCCGCTGCTTTGTCGCCCTTTTTCCCGCGCTAGCCCTTTGTCATGGTGATTCGTTGCGAGGACATCAGGGGGGCCAACCGAGTCCTCGAATAAACGGCCGAGGTATACGATTTGCACGCCCTTAAGAAATTTCACGGAAAAAGCACTTGGAATCATGCTGTCGAATCGACGAACTCGATTCGAACCCAAACAATTACGATTCTTCAGTTTTTAATTCTTTTAACGTAACTGTAATTGCACATAACGGACTACAAAAATTCCGATACCATAATACAAAATATAGTCGTAGAACGGAAATAAAAAAATCAAAAATATTTTGACTGCAAATATATTTGATATATGAAAACAATATTGTAAAAATAAAAAATGTTATTAAGCGATACAGTTATATTGTCTGTTTTGTGTAACACCCTCGACATTTTGGTAACCAATGAAAATTAATTTTTGAAACTTTTTAACGATCCTGTAATTCGAAATTATTGAAAAAAGCGATTCTAATACTATGATATTACAATACATAAAAGAATTATCGAAGAAATGTAAAAAAGTTTGTCAAATAAATATGATTAATATAAACATAAAGTAAATATAAAATATAAATATAGCAATAAAAGTATATTCATATATAACAATATATAAATAATATAATAGGATGCAAAATTAATATAAATACGAAAAAATAACAATAAAAATATGTTACCAAATCAAGCAATTGTCTTGTTTCGTTTTTTTGGTTACAAAAGACTATTTTCAAATAAATAAACAATCATAAACGATGAAAAACCACTAGAGGCTAGTGCACGAATTTAATTCGGACTTTCATTCTGTATTTCTGTGATCGACGACAGCACCATTAACGAGTGAATTAATTGAATATTCATCATTAAGCGTTCAACGTGCCTGCGTCGATAAGACGTCCAACGATGGCGCGACTGGTAGGTTTTTCCCGTCTTATCTTCGATAAACACGTTCGTAACTCAACAAACCCACGAGATTAATAGCGTCAATTCGAACGATACGAAATATTAAATTATCCACATTATTGTGTTATTAAAAGACGAGCGGGAGGAGAACGGAAAGGAGGGCGAGAGAGGGGGGGGGGTGATACTCTAGTGTTTGGAGGGTTCACAAGCGCTGATCGGTCACAGAGGCCATCGGGGCCTCGCGACGAACCGTATATCAATTTATTGGAGGCTGCATGCGGTGATCCACTTCGGAAGGCCGCCATATTTGTAGATAAATACGTCTACTGATCTCGTCCACCCATACTCTCACTCATATCCGCGGAGAAGCTGAAAATAAATTTTCATGGTGCTCGACGATATCGGAGCTCCGTTCGACCCCGAGTGCCATCGGACGAATTATCTTTTGGCCTCGAAATCGACCGTGTTATCTCGCAAACTCCTTCCCCCTCGCCTAATCGCTACTCTGCCAACGCTTGTTTTTCTCACAGTCACAACTGTGCTTTTCTATATTTTTTCAACGTAATAATAATTTCGATTAAATTAAAATTTTTTTTTAATTCAATTAGGCATTGATAAATTCAGTTAAGCATTGATAAATTCAATAAAGCATTAATCGACGTCTACTCGAGACGTAGGATAGTGCAGGTGATTTTTGGGAATTTTATCGAAGAAAGTATTCATCAAATTTCATTCGAATTTGTTCCAGTCGAAAGGTCAAATATTGAGGTGTATTTCAGAAATTAATTTTACAAATATACATTGAATATTAAAAGTATATGTAAATATATATATATATATATATATATATGTATTTTTGTTGTAGACGACGTAAAACATATTATTTTTCGTTGTTAAAAAAATACCAAAATCAATAGCAAAAAAGGTAAAAGTGTAAGTAACGAAATAATTAAAAAAAAAAGTAATAACGATAAAAGTAAAATTCAAGGTCATTTTGATAACGAGTAAAACGTAATCATTCACCAGTTGATTGATTGTTGAATCTCGATGATTGGTTTCGATGGGGATCTGCGTAATTAATACCCAGCTGACGGTTTCGCTCACCCACTTATCATTCAAGCCAACCGGCGTGCCTACGTTTTGCCTCTTGGTGGATACCAACCATAAATCCATCACGCATCGAAGAAAAATGAAAGGCCTGCGTTGGGAGCAAAAAAAAAAACTAAAAAAACGTTTCGCGGTTTGGGTCGCGAGGGCGTTACTGGCGTGACTAAAAATACGGAGAGAGAAAAAGAGACGGAGCGATCAGGGAAGTGTCGGAATGCCATTCCAATGGATGGTCTCTGGTGTATGTCCGCTTGGTACGATTCCAGGCTCTCGGATTCCCGGTAGATGAGCCAGCCCTGACAGACTCAGGCATTGCTCAGGCTTACCCCGACACGCATTGCTCTCTCGAATGGTCGAGGCGTAAACTTCGCGCTTGTTTGCTCAACACTCCCAGCTTTGCTTCCCATCCGATGACGCGCAATTAGCGTCCAGGATATAATCACGATTGGATCCTCGCCACTGAAACGCATAAATTACAACTACGCCCGGCTAAAACCCTCCGCAAACAAAGTGCCGAATGAATTTCCGTTCTGACGAGGTGTCAACATCAATCGGATCAACGCTCCGTTACCGAAAGACCCGTCAACCGTTTCGAGTGATCACCGAAAACCTGGCTTTGCAAAAAACGAAAATCCTGTCGCGTCCGAAGTGGGAATCAACGGGACATCGTTCTGAGAGACTCTAGCAAAGTTACAAGGACAAGCTGTCCAAAGATCCGAAAAAACTCGGTTTAGACTAGAGGAAAACGTTGCTGAAGAAATTAAGAGATTGGGTCTTGTGCTAGACGATAAAAGTTCATGAAAATCATTGTCAGATTGTCAAAAATTCAGCTGGATCATCAGAAAAAAAGTTCCAAAAAAACATCAAAGAAGTATCCATCGGGTGGTTTCCGCTTGATCCAGATTCCATCAAAGCCCCGAAAAACGATTGCCAGATTGTCGAAAATCCAAACAAACTGGATGATCAGAGAAATGATCCTGAGAAACGAGATATTTAGGTGAGAAGGATACAGCACTAAAGAAGTTTCCATCTGATGATTTCTGCTTAATCCCGCCTCAATAAAAATCTCGAAAATAACTGCCAGATAGTCAGAAACCCAAACAAAGAGGATGGTTGAACGAGGGATCCCACTAAACTAGATACGTTTAGACGAAGAGAATACTACACCAAGGAAGCTTCAATCTGACATCTTATAGTTGATCCAGATTCCATAACACTCCTCAACAATAACTGTTAGCTTGCCAAAAACCCAAAGAAGTGACTTATCAGACAAGGGATTTGTAGAAACTCGATATGTTTAGACGAGAATGTCGCAATATCGAAGAAGTTTTCATGTGACATTTTCTGCTCGATCCGGGCTCCATAAAAGTCCCCAAAACAGACTGCCAGGTTCCCAAAAACCCAAACAAACTGGTTGAACAAGGATAAAACACTTTTCAATCGTCGTCAAAGAAATTCATGAAATGCTTTCAGTACA
Organism: Ophioninae sp. B BG-2022a; assembly: GCA_030522765.1. Lineage (NCBI taxonomy): Eukaryota > Metazoa > Arthropoda > Insecta > Hymenoptera > Ichneumonidae > Ophioninae sp. B BG-2022a. Next base: position 24,524 of record JAPYZJ010000390.1, read on the forward strand.
TTATCCTGAATCGTTCAAGTTAATACTTCCAACATTTCATCATCCAAAGAAGTTGATCGATTAATGAGCCTACTATGAACGAAAATCTACTATTTCCAAAGACAGGGGTTTAATGAATCGTTCGGACTGATTTCGGTTTTTGGATTTTGGACAGTAACTTGGGACTTATCGACCAGTAGAAAAAGAAGATCAGTATGGATGTCGCAACGATATATGATCAGTGTCGTCAGACGTGTTTTGGCTTCCTCGTGATAGCCCCGTTCGTGACTGCCGTGATTCTCCGCACTAATGTCGCGTTGATGACACTTGGCGAAGGGGTACTCGGGGGGTAATTGAAGATGTGACAACGGCTGGACGCTTCTGAATCATGTCACACGTCAAATGAGCGGGCGTACGAGACGGGTCCTCTGGAGCCGGCAAACTGTCAGTCTGGAGGGAGAGAGAGCAAGAGAGAGAGAGAGAGAGAGAGAGGGAGAGAGAGAGAGAGAGAGACCAGCCCAGACCAATTACGTCTTCATAACGCCTCCGGCCGCCTGCCTCGTTTGGCCTCTTTCATACCATCTCTCTTCGCTCTCGTTTTCTGCCTCTCTCTCTCTCTTTCTCTCCTGCGCGATCTCTGGACCACCAACCGAATGGAAGCAGCAAGCACCCATCATTAGAGCTTTGTGAGGAGCGGCTGGTTCGTGAATTCTCCTCCCGTCCCACGAGCATGAAGAGATTAGGCCATCCGTGTCATCGTATCAATAATTTTTTGACGTCCACAATCCTGCTACACTAGAATCTACCGACTGGCAAGACAGAGAGAGAAAGAGTTCAGTCCGAGCCGGAAATGGGTCGTCCACAAGACATCACGAAGGACAGAGTAGGAAATATCATATGTGGAATTGGTGCCTTTAACAATGGTCGATGAACATCGTGAAGTCAGTCTTAGAATGCTCAGGCTCCTGTTGAGGATCAGGTATCAGTCATTTGGTAACTAGACTCTAGGATCCAGCATAGGATTAGCCAGCTATTGCTAAGGAGCTAAAAAGCTGGATTTCCCAGTTATCCATTCAATGGCAAAACGAAACATTATTAGAATCGACTAGAGTGGTTGGTCCATCAGCTTATCTACCAAATGGATGATGGCATACGGTTAAAACGCTGCTGCTCTTTGCCAGCCAATAAATCGTTGAATACAAAATTGACAAAGCCAAAAACGTTGGTACGGCAATACCTGATACTAGGATTCGTCCAACCGAATGTTTCAGTCGTTGAAACCCTTTGTCTCCTCCTTACTCCACTCTTCTCTTCCTTATCAACTCGAATTCCAACGAGAGGGCGAGAGAGAGAGAGAGAGAGAGAGAGAGAGATGAGATAATCGGTGAAGCCAGGGCTTTGAACTTGGCCCGACTGGGATGACAGTGCAGACGCTCAGGGAGGGCGCCACACGTCCGACGGTTAACCAAAATTTATTCACCGTCACGATTCTGGCACGCCGATAATTACTGCTCCAGGGGGCGGTGGAGTGCTCTCCGAGCAATATCTAAGCCCGCATTCGCGTTATCCACATACACTTTGTCGGGCTCTCTCTCGTAGGATAGGCTCGACGGATGCCTCGTACACTTATCTCTTTACGGTGTGTACCCACTTGTTCCCAATGTGTGTATACGTACCGAGCCTTCCCTCGGAAACCTCTAAGTGCTTCCGTACACCGAATCACACGCTGTATTATTTACTATGTACTATTTATGTAAGATTGTATGTGCGCGCCCAATCTTGCCTTCCTAACACACATGCAACTCCGTATCGTGCTCGTTGACGGAGATCGTAAAACGCTCGAATTTTCACAGCTGGTAAAAACGAAAAAAAAAAAAGAAAAAACGTACGGGAGCGTCAACGATGATCGTAAATAACGATTACTTTTCGGTACGAGACAAAATTTTCAACGCCAAATTTGGGCTTAGGTAACTGGGAAACGAGTCGACGTGGCGAAGTACTTTTTGTGTGCTTTTTCAATGATCGCATCGTTAGAGAATAGTTTGCGTCCATCATTGAAGCCTCGTTTCAAAAACAGTATTTTTTTTTCTTTGGGAGAGATTTTTTTTTCATTCCCAAGAGGGCACACGGTAACTGCGATGATCTTGTCTCAGTTTTCATTCCAAGAGACAACTTGGATCTCTATGAGTTCCGTCGAATGGAAAACGTTCACCCACCCGAGTACTGGGCTATTCGCAATGAGAAAAGCTTTTTTGACGATCAGAGAAAATGGCGGATGCATTAACGGTGCATCGGTAATTACCTCGGATCAATTAAATGCAGTCGCGTGGCTGAAGGACTATAATCGTTAGACTTTATGATGGGGGAAGGACCCCATGAAAATTGTGGGTACTCAATTTGACTCTGTCTTTTCTGCTCTTCTGCTTCTTTCTCTCTCTCTCTCTCTCTCTCTCTCTCTCTCGGTTACCTATTTTTTCTCCTTCTCTCCTGATCTGTCTCTCTGTCTCTCTCATTTTCTACTGGCGGCAATAAACCGGTCGTTAAGCGGCCGTAAAACGCCGACACCCCGTTCGTGGCATTATGTCGAATATATACAACGTATATACAGAGTACGAGCGAGGTCGCACCTCAATGAAGCGCGAAGCCTCCCCGAGGCTATGTCAGAAGGGTCGTTGGGAAAGAAAAAAAAATATCTCGGTTATTCAATGACACAGTTAGTGGTAAATTAACGACTCGCTGAGATTTAACGAATGATTCTTTCCCTTTCTGTTTCCCCCTTGCTACGTTGTTTTTATTGAAACATTGGGAGGCAAAACGGCGAACGAGAAGAATGGAATGAAAAATGACAATAAGTTAAAGCAAGAAAATACACGTATCAACATTGGTGGATTTTTGACTCTCCATTTTGTAGTTGCAGCGTGATCGATAATGCGGTCATTTGCTGAGCAAGCCCAAACTAAGTTGGTCATATTCCATTAATAACGAAAGACTAGAACAAAGGAAAAGGAGTGGATGGATCGCTAATGGTGAGAAAGTGAGGGTTGATGGTTGGGCAGAACCGAAGAAAACGACGAAAAGGGTCGAAACGTATCAGCACTCGTATCAGGACATCCATTTCTGCGCTTTCGTGGTCATTCTTGAGGGTGGCAGGAGGCCTTAGTGGAAAGGGTTTAACGGACACGCCAACAACCCTCCTAATTTCCCGTCTGTCTATCCGTTTTTACGCTTGCGTGAAGCTTCTAGTGGATTATCGCGACACGTACACCCGGCACATGTAGTTATGCCCCTTAATTAAACTCCCGGTTGGGGGCGGAGCCAGCGAAAAACGGATCATGCCCAAACGGATGGACCATGAAAGAGGGAGGGTGTAGTTTTGCTGGAATGACAAAAGAATCCAAAAATAAGATTTTCATCGGGGTTTTGATTAAGGAATAAGGGTCCTGATCTATTCTCGTCATTGGGAGTACATATTCGAGGCAACGTGGATTCGGATGGAAATTAGACGAATCTCAAATGCAATCGAACCGGTCATGTTCAAATCATCCAATAAACCATTAGACGTTTCTCGCTACCAATGGAATCTGCAGACGAATGTCAAAGGGTATGGTAGGGCGACCAAGGGATCTTGAGGGGTTGCCGTGAACGAAACCACAAACCAGATCCCGCGAACACACAGCAAATATTGGCCTATTAGGGATCAACAATACCTAGCTCACGCCAGCAAGGTCACATCAAGCTGCCGCACAGCGTTCGCCCGCTCTGCCCTCTTGCTCATCCACGAATGAGGCACGCCTCGTTGGGAATCCCAAAGTTTGTCCCTCAATGCACCAACCCTTGATGGCAACTCGCCAGAGTTCACGAGTTACTGCGGTGATTCATCGGCCGATCCAAATCCAAGACCAGCTGGGACAATGATGATGGCATTCATTGTTCGTTTGAGTCAAAAACAAAACGCTGCTTTTGCATCAGCCCTCAGGGCTGCAGCAATTATTTCTCCCGAGGCTTTGCAGACTACTCGTAGTTCCAGCAAACGTGGAACTTGAGGCATCTCTCGACAAGTGCAATCACCGTTGGTGCAGTCGCCTCGAGCCATTCGCTTTTTCCGCCCTTAAAAACTTTGTGTGCCAATGGAGAGACCGGAAGATCCAAAAGAACATCTAATGTCTACTCGACGCTTCTTTTTTTCCCCACCAATGTGAAAACCATCAAGGGAAAACTCGTCGAGCTCGTTTCGAATTGGTCCCCTTCAAAGAAACAATTAAGACGATTGCTTCATTCGCTTTAAGTCACGGAAAGATTAGCCGGAACGTCATGTGGTAGACATTGGGTTCGGTGGTCATTAAGCATGCTAGTTTGGAAGGGAAAGGAATTTCATTGGAAAAGCATTTCAGTGAGTACCCTACAACCTCGTGAGGTCCCATTTGTGAGACAACTTTTTCGATCCACACTGAAATTCTCGATAGATGGGTTTTCGTATTCCAGCACAGGGTTTGATGTATGCTCGTCAACCCCTGTTCGGTTGATATATAAATATTATATCAAGAGAACAGTTCTATGCGAAACATCTGGAGTAGCTGATAACACTGTTATAACTAAAGTACCTGCTGTCTTCGCTGCTCTTTAACATCATACATACTATACATGATTTATAACTTGAATAACGGATTCAAAAGTTGGACATCGTGTCGCAAACGTTACAAACTGGACATCGTATCGGACATCAAGGATTGCACAAAAAGCGGCGAACATTCAGTCATCAACATCGAGACATCGAGGATATGAGAATACGACTACCGACTCTTGGATATCAAATAGTGGAAGTCAAAAGATGAACATCTGTACATCGATATCCAGTTGAAATCAAGAATTTGGCTTCAAGATTTGGACATCTAGTCGTAAACATCCAGACGTAGGTATCAAATCGTGGACATCTAGTCGTAAGCATCAGGATACGGGAATCAAGTTGTGAACATCAGAATATGATTACCGAATCTTGGATATCAAATTGTCGACGCAAAAGTTGATTATTAGGTAATGAGAATCAGATTGTGGGAATAAGAAAATGTTAATTCAGTCATGTACATCGAATCGTCGACTTCAAACGTAAACATAAAGACATGGCCATCCAGACGCGGCCATCAAGATTCCTAGAAAGGACATCTTAGATTTGGCAGCATATCATTATTCCCCCATTTGCCACTCGTTACAATTTGCAAAGAACAAACCGAATAACTGATTTAGACTTTCGAGTTTGCCAGACACATCGTCTAATCCATAAAGTAACAACAGCACTTTGTTCGCAACGATCTTTCCGTTGTTACGAACATCGTTCATCCTTGGCGCATCCGGCTTGGTCACGTAGTTTCTTAATGGCCTGCACACACCCGTGGGATGATAAAAAGTGCAAGAAGTAGGCTGTAGGAGTTGGTGTAGAAAGGTACAAGGCCTGGCAGGCTAAAATCCGCGGGGTATTGTGCCGGGATGTTGGTGGATGCCGGGGGGACGAGTTGCCCGGCTGGTTCATCGGTCGCTACACGCGCAGTGGGGTTGTATCCAGCCTGGCGTTCGTTGTAGCAGGAGCGACAGCAGCAGCAGGAGCGTTGCTACCCCACCGCAATTTCTGCCCCGTCTCGTCATCCTCCCCACGTTCCAAGTCACCCCATACTCGTACTGTCCGTCGGTGGAACCACCCTAGCCAGGCTAGGGGTTTCATGGAGCCAGGGGTGGGCTTCGAGGCTGTCACATGGGTGATGGATGATTCCAACAGGATCAATTCACCGGGGGTGCTCCTCCATCCGGGGCTGCCTTCGCTACGTTCATCGTACAGCTATCCCAGAAGTGGTAACTTGTAGTAGTGTTGAAGAGAGTCTTAGGCCGCAAGGAATCCTGGCGGGCTATATCCAACCTGAAGAAATGGTTTCACCACCATTGCCTGTTTCGTCGTTCAATGACTTTTCCATTTCTTTGGGCCTGGGTAAACAGTGGCAAACCCACATTGGACGTCGTTGAAGTAGATACACGTCGTCCAGGAAAGCGACACGACCCAGTGATTCGCGTATAGTCATCCGGATCCAGGAAAGGGTTGGAGCCCTTCCTTCACTGAGCATTCCGTTTATCTCGTCTGGATGTGTGCTCCCGTCATACGACAACCCACCTCGTCGATCTTCCAAGCTGACGGTTATGGCGTAAAAAGGGGATGGCGCAGGTTTTGTTTGCCCATCGGGCGCGCTGGAAGGTGGCATTTGCACCCGGAGAACGTGCAGTACTGAATCAACTCAGCCGGAACGAGACGAGAGCTGGATATCAGCTACTCATGGATGAGGGAGCACTTCACCCTTCCTCCGTGTCTGCCAGGATTATCGGGAATGCTTCGTACACTCTTCGTTCGGTTATTCGATATCAATCGTTGATAGGACTCGGCAGACTTCATCATCGACGTGCCACTGACCCGTAGGAGGGTCCTTCAACCATTGATGGGGATTTTTTTTTTACGTGGGTATACCAGAGACCAGGAATTGATAGAACCAGCGGAGTCTGGTAGCATTTTGCCAGGTTTCTTTCGGGCTCTTTGGACTCTAGAATAGATCCAACGAACTGTAGAGTCGAAGTTTGGATTTGCTTCGGTTCGTTGGATTCTTGAGTGTCCAGAATAGATCTAGCCAACTACAATATCGTATTTTGGGTTTGATTGGGGTCTTTAGTATCCTTCGAACTTAGAATCGATCTAATCAACTCCAGTATCATAATTTGGATTCTTTCGAAGCTTTAGGCTTGGAATAGACTCAACCAAATGTAGTATCGTAGTTTGGGTATATTTAGGGTCTTTGGAGTCTTCAGGCTCCAGTATAGGTTATAACCAATTCTTCCGTAGTGGTTTGGGTTTGTTTGGGTTGTTTGGAATCTTTAGGCCCTAGAGTACACTCCGGCGCAGGCCCAGCTTTAGTATCGTTGTTTGAATATGTTCGGGCTCTTTAGAACCTTTGGGCCCCAGGATATACCCAACCAGGGTCGAAGTGTCATCAACCTCGAATCGAGCTTTGGTGAAACTAGGCACGAAGGGCCAAAGTAAGCACGAGCGGCCACTGCGCATATTCTGTCATCGCAAATTGATGGTGTACGATAAAAAAAAATGTGTGCTGGATGAAATAAGCGGTTACATAAGCGCTGTGGACTGAAGGTAGATGATGGGAGTTTCAGCAAAGTGGAAAAGGCGCGTGTCTGAATGGAAACTTGGTGAAAAGTCATGACTTCGGCTAGCCCAGACACGCTCCGGCGCCCACCACCCCCGTAATTACTTTCCTCTTGCGCGGCGAAACGTTAATTCAAATTGCTTTCGAATTACCTGACGCCGGCTCTCGAGTCTTTCGTGGAAAGGCGCCCGGTTCTTTCAGCTATGGTAATCCTACACATTTTGCTTTTTTCCCTTACTCTCCTCATCTCTCTCTCTCTCTTTTGCGTTTCTACCAGGATTGCAAGAACACCATGAGCGCGTAACGAATATTTATTTGAGGCAGCAAAGCCGCTACAAAACTGCACCCAGACGACGAGACTCCCCGGTTGCTCGAGCTCATCGTGCGGCAAAAGAACTCTATGAAGATCTCAATGAATCCTTGCGTCCAAAAGATTAACAATTAATTAAAATGAAGGACCCCCCGAGCAGATGTTTGAAATCTACGAAAGTGTCCAAGCACGATAGAGGAATAAAAAACTTAGTGAACAAATAAATAAATACATAAGCGTAAACGTTTCGGGAAATAATTCGTTGGATAAATAAATAAAAGCTCATTCTAGTTCATTGAATTCATTATTTACATTTAATCGAGTCAAGTATAGTGAATTAATGTTATTAAATTTATATTATATTTATAGGGTAGATGTAAAAAAATTAATGTTCATCAATAAGTGGAAACATTCGGTATAAGAAATTATTGTGTCAATAAATACAGCGTTAGTCACCCCGTATTCAATTCCTCAACAATTTATGTAACCGACAAATGAATATGAATGAAAAAATGAAATAAAAAATTTTTAAGGAAATAAATAATATTAAAAAAATTGCAAACATAAAAATAAATAAGGGAAATATAAATAAGTAAACATATAAGTAATTAGGTAAATAAAAAACCCTTCACTTACAAACTTATCATTCCATTTTATCGAGTCTTTTCACGTATTCACTTATTTATAAATTTTCTAACTTATTGATATTATTTTCATATATTTGTATCAATATCTTTTATTTATTCGTGAAACAATTTAGTTTTCAATTGAATTTAGTCTAATAAATAAATGTAATGAATAAAAAACTAAATTAAATAAATTTCCCAAAATATTCCAAACGTTTGCAATGAATTAATTTATCGATTCTTTTTAATTTTTCCAGTTTCGCCGTCGATCCAAGATTTTTCTTAGATTTTCTACCTCTATAATTTTCATTCTTTCCTGAGAATATTATTTTCGTTCCACTAGAACAATACTTTGATTTTTTTAAAATGTTATTCCGTAGCAGGTTAACTTGTCGAGCATTGCTCCTTGATCGAAACAATGTTCGTAGGGATGAGAAGGGCTTGAAACTTCTCTCGAATTCCGGCCAATCCCTCCCCCCCCCCCTGCTTCCCGTCCACCCTGACTAAGGTGTGTGCAAGTTTGCCGGTGCAATCGTGCGAAAGCCAATCGCACTAATTGGCTTCAGGTGAATCAGCAAAGATGGAAGGACGTGCGGGAAAGAGAGAGCGCTTTCACGCAGACTTTGCCCTTACACAATCCCCCGCTCAGCCCTTCCAACCCCTCTTATTCAAAAAGCCTCCCCAGTGAGGTCATAGACACGGAGAACTCCGCGCACGTTTCCATTCGTCCTGATATCGTCGTCTGGTCGCATCCTATCTCGAAACCCACCCGACCCTTCGCAAAAGAACGGAATTTTTTATTTCGACCTGGCCGAGATTCAAGTTGGCTGGAAATATTGGAATCCTGCAAAAACGCTTGGTCACGTGATTTCTAATTAACCGAAAGACTAACAGTGATTACTTTCCACTTTGGTCAAATGTTTGTTAAGCACGATAAAAATTAATTCATTTGTTACATAAAGATTGGATTCCATACTTTTGTAAAAATCATTTTACAAATGTAATAATACATTTCACGTTGGTTCAAAATTGTAAATTGTAAATACGGAATAGTGGCTTTCGGAGATTACGAAATATATTTATTTAGAATAAATATTTAGACTACGGTAAAATAATTCCGATTAAGACTAAGAATAGCATTTAATTGATAATATTGGAAAATTTATCTGCGATTTTTATAAAATAAGCTAATGATTCAATTGTATATTATCAATGTACAGTGGTATTTTTAATTTTTTCAGGAGCACTAGATATGTTTATAATAATTCGAAAATAAATTAAATGTTACTAAAAAATGTTGAGCTTACAATGAAAAATATTTTAAATTATAACTTGTTGAAACTATGATATATATGAATTATAATTTTCGTTAGTGATATTATAAATATTTAATATTTTGTTTAAACTATACGTAAATTTTCGAAGATCACTTAGAAAATATCCGACGGAAAATACGAATTAAAATAATATCAATTCTTCACATCGTACAGAATCGTTGATTCTCTCACGTTTGATGGTCCATGAAACGTGGCGGTACAATTTCTCCGACTCGTTATTTGAAAAGGCAACGTCACTCTTAATTCAAGACCTTCTAACAGCGTTGACCTTTTCGCTTGCGTCGTGAGATTAATTCACAACCAGCAACAAGTTCGACGATTTATTTTTTCCTGTACGAACTAATCGTGTAAACGTTTTGGCAATGGAGTTTGCTCGCTCGAAATTCAAAGAAATTAACGAAAAAGCAAGGTTTACACCCGCGAACAAAAAAGAAACGGAAAATCTTCGCGTCCGTTCAAAGCCGGCGTTATCTACTCCGCGTCGTAAGTGGTTGGTGATCAACGAGTAGTTCGGGCCTGACTTTGGTCAGACACGTAATATATCAACCCCCTATGTTTTTCTGCTTAAAAAAAAATCCCAAAAATTTATTCCAGAGTAGCGGCTCTTCATGAGCGTGTCCTTGTCAAGGTGATATGAAAAAAAATATATAAAAAAGAAACATTTGGACTCTTGATATTCGACAACTCACCGAAAGGGATGAAATCGTGAGTTGAGGGTTGGAGTTGTCGCTGGAAGAGTTTCACTCGTCGCCGAGAACCTCGTGTTCGTGTCGTATATTTACTCAAAGTATCTTCAACCTCGAAACGTAAATTTCACTGTCACAGTCCGTTGCGGGTTTTGAGCGAATGAGGATAGATAAAAAAAAAACAGAAAAAAAAGACGAATCACAAAACGGGCACTCGGTGATCCTGGGGGTGATTTTTTCGTTTGGAGACGTGTTCGAAAGTGTTTTCCTCGTGTTGTATCAGTACCGGAAAAACGGTTCGGAAATGTGGGTTAACCTTGAAAAGCACGAAGATACGATGGGTTTTAAAGTGTTTTTTTTTTCGGGGGTTGTTCGTCGTTGGAGCGAGGGAAAACGATGGAAAAGCGCGATCACGTCGGTGGATGACTTTTGCGACGGCGCGCTCGCCGTCGTGTTCTCGTCGCGTCGAGGGGTTGCACGAGTCGAAGAAAAAGGGGGTGGGGGGTGGTTTGGGTTTGAGCCAGGGGCGAAGGGGTGGTAGCGGGGGTTGGTAGAGAAGCGTTGTATCGTGCAGACGAGCACGACGCCTCGCGACGAGCGTGCGAAATATAGAAATCGATATGGCCTCCCGCCAGGCTCGTCTTCACCCCCTCCCGAGTCTCCTTACACCCCCTCTGCTCTTCTAACCCCTCGAGCCCCGAGAAAATTACACTTGGTTGCTGCCAGACGCTGAGATGGTCCGCGCACGCGTCGATCAACCTGGACGGTGGGATAAAGGGGAAGGGGTGTGCTTTGGGTTTGACGGAGGGGTGAAAAAAACCGTCCCTCGTCCTGCTACGCCACTTTGCTCTTTGCTTACTTTCTTGCCGTTTCCGACAGAATCTCCCGATAGCAACGTCCAAGAAAACGAAAATTCGATGTCGACTAAACCCTTCGAGGAATCTTCTACCCCCGCTGCAACTAAAACTCTTTTCGTTGGTCAGCTGAGAAACCCCGTTTGGAAAATCATTTTGCAGGTTCTTTTTTTTCTTTTTTGGTTGTGACGTATACACTTGCCAATTTTTGGCGATTATCCTATCCAATTGAACCCTGTAATATCACTCCGTAACCGCTCTTTCTAAATTCTAACCTTATTTCTGTTGTACCCATAGCTATTTTAAGCTACACCGTTGAAGAGGGCAGGGGGAAACTGTCGAAAACTCGTGTCAGAACTGATCGTTTCGTATTTCTGTGATTATCTCATGAAACTTATGAATTTTAAGACTTTTACTATAAGTTATGAACATAATGCGAGTTCATTAAACATTTTCTGCAAATTTATGACTGGGGTATCGTAATTTTTTCAATTGTCGTAAATCTAATTTGCTGATGTGACAGATCGCAGCTAGCAATCGAAAGAAGGACTTATTATTAATTTAAGAAGGATTCATGTATGGCAGGAGCTAGGGATCTTTAAGTTTGCATTTACCACCGAGTGACCTTGAGCCGAAGTATTGCGAGTTTGTTTGGGTTTGTTTGGGTCCTAACATAAATAAACAGAAGCAGCTACTAAAGGTATCGATTTTGTATTCAACTGGTAACAGTTTCTTGAATTTTACGTTTTGCAATGGATGAATTCGCTATACAGTTTGGTATCCCTATGGACGTTGTTATCCACTAAAAATGATTGCAGGTCTATTCGTATTGAAGATCGATACGTCGAGGCAATAAGACCGGCAAATGCTGAGGAAACAAAACGGCATACAGACTTGGAGGTACGCCAGGGTGATATCACGAATCATCGATAGCGCTTGCCGGCCAGCGATTCCCTATCGGTTTATTCGCCAAGCTGGAAAACTTAATGGTCCGAGAGTTTTCGCTTCCTCTCGCGTTTCGATATTTTCTATATATAAACGATACACTGGTGGCACCGTTTACATTCCAGCCTCACTGGTTTCCCCCAACTCCAGTGTAAACTCACGCCGGACCTTAAAACCAAATACGTTCACCTCGTTCGTTTGATTGCCCTGTTTGATCGCCCTTCCACAATCAAAGCTAATGGATCATCTTTGGTTAACCCGTATAGATGGAGAGAAAGTGAGAATGGAATGAAGAACAATTGGATGAGTAGGGTTTTCGCAGGAACGTTAACCAGTTCAGCAAACTTGCTTACATCTATAAATTACTTTACGATGCAACTTCCAGAAGTCTTGTCCATTGAATGTCTAGAAATTGCTTCGTAAACAACTTCCCAGAGATACGCAACTCCACCTATCTGGAAATTCGTCAATACTAGCTCACAATGCAACTGCCAATATTATTGATGTATTCCTGATGTATCTCCTTATCATCACATTAGGTGCTGAAAGTTGCATGTAACCCAAACAAACAAACACAAATAAACCCAAACTAGCTCACAATGCAACTGCCAATATCATTGATGTATTCCTGATGTATCTCCTTATCATTACATTAGGGGCTAAAAGTTCATCGTAGGTACATCTTCTAGCGACCTGCATACCTATTCATATTTAGATCCTAGTGATTCGAAAGTTAACCCTTCTCTAGAACATCGAGCAGTCTTTGTCATTGGACTGGAACCTGCTTCGCAATCCTCTTCCTTGGAACGTGCAACTCCACTTTTCTGGAAATCTGTAAACATTAGCTCACAAAAACCAGTGACTAGATTAAGTCGGGTGTTAGACATGAGGCTTAGAACAGTCTTCCAGCCCTGCTGAGCCGCCTGGAGATTGGCTCACGATGCAACTCTCAGCAGTTTTCGAGGTTGAGAAGCCGGAAATTGCTTCGCAGACCCCTTCCTAGGGGTGTGCAACTTCACTTGTCTGGAAATCCATGAAAAGTAACTTACAATGAAACTGCCAGGCTTATTCCATGGATTCCTAATGGATCTTAGAATCGTCAAAGCAAACGCTGGAAGTTGGATCACACGGGTTCTAGAATAGTCTTTCTGATAATAGATATCAGTTCTACACAAACGAACGTAATATAAATTGAATGTAGTATTCAATGGTTAAATCGATAACTGAAGGACTTGACAGGAATGATATTACAGCCGTTCCAACGATCAAGGAAATCTCCGATGGAAGTTCCATCGTAACCCACTTTCCTACAACTTCCAGCGGTATTAACCTAAATCATTGATAACCTATAAGGATGAGTAGAAAAAGATGCAGCCCTAACGAGGATCATGCAGTAGGGTTGCGTATTCCCAGAAAGGGGTAGCACATTCGTTCTTTCTCCTTCGATCTGTGATGACGTACTTTCACGAGTGGCTCGGAGTGATTCGCCTCGTCGAACCACTGTGCACGGAAAACGGTCGAGAGAGAGAGAAAGCAAGAGATGGCACATAGGGAACGAAACATTAGGAATTTACCCTCGGAGTGACGCGCCAGGGGTGAATTTCACGTTAGAGGAGAAAGCGAGCGAGCAAACTTGAAAGAGAGTCCGAGTGAGAGAGGTAGGGATACTTCAACGGATTGTAGGGTGCCTTTATGGTGTCATGGCAACACCCGACCCAATGTACATTGCACGATTCCCCTACCACCCCTCCGGGTGTTCTCACACTTCTTTCTTCATCACCTATAACCCAACTCCCATCTCCGATGTTTTCTTTTTTTTTTGTTCTAGATCATTTTGCAACTAAGCCTCATCGAAATCTAGTGTTTTTTTGCCAACCTCGAATATCGAAATTGGCAATTCGATATATCGAGGACCAATCAGAGAATCATCTTCGATCACGTGACTCAGCAAAGTGGACAACCTTCAGACTGCTTTCAGCCAATGGGAGCTATCTCCAAAGCGCTTCCATCCAGCCCGGGAAATTCAAATTCCGTTTGTTTCAATACTCTTCGATCGATTCACTTTTATCTTCGTCTTAGCTACCAATCAGCGTAGATTTTTCTTTTTTTTTTGTACATAGAAGGAGGGGATGGAAATCAACCTTGTTTTTTACGACCCCTATAATTCGGGGAACATTTCTATCGGAACTTTTACGACGGACTTTTCTGCTGGTTGGAACGTTTTCGGAGCTCGCTGGCAGACTGAGATGCTATGAGGAAATTTTCTATGCTTCTTCTGTCTCAACCCCTTTATCGTCAAGTTTCTGATTGTACGTTTTATCACATTTTTAAATCGAACAAAACTTTTTTTATTATTACAAATAAAAGAGATTACAATTGTGAATGGAAGGAAATAAACCAGCTTTTCATTCCGTTCACTTTTTTTTGATAATTCAGTTGTTTTTATGAACTTAAGGAAAATGATTTTTTTAACTGTCTTTATCTCACATTTATTCTTATTGGATCGTAAGATTTGGTGGATTTAATCGAATTAATGTTTACTGAAAGGTAGAACAAATGACGTAATTTTTTTATTTAGACGTTCACTTAGAAATTTACTAAGAAATTCACCATTCAGAATTCATCAAAATTTACCTTATTTCTTATTGATCACGTTATTTTTTTTTAGAAAAACTTTTTACATTGGTTATAGTATTTTTTGAATTACATTTTTTCGAAACCCTATCAAGAATTCACTTTATAATACTTAGAATTTTCTATTTTAGAACATTTCAGAAAAGAACATAGATCATTGCAATTTGATTCGATCTTTCACCTTTTATGTAGGAAATCACCATTCATCATATGTTGTTTGTTTCCATCTAAATAAATAATTTAACTTAACTAAACGAATTATGATAAAGATACAGAGCGTTTTAATTTTCATTTAATTGATAATGATCAATGAATTTTTTTGTGAATATTTTTATAGTATTTATTTTTATGAATGGACAAAATCAATGATTTTTTTTTGCTTCAGAATGAATGTCATTTTTGATAAAATTGTAATACAAATAATAATACAAAATATTGGTTGTAATTAGTAGAAATAATTTGAGAGTGAAATAGTATCCTATTTACGATCTTTCTTTTAAATGACACTCGATCAATTTGTCAGACAGTTATAACTTTAGGGGACGATAATTTTTATTCCAAATCAAACAATTCAGCACTCAATAAAAGAAGCTCTTAGTCTCCATTATCTTTTGCTTTCTAGTCTGTTGTATCGGGGATTGTATGGTTACTAATTTTGATGGCAATAAGAGGGGATACGAAATGGATGCACGTGTGGGTCGGTGCCAGGAGCATATGCCTCCTCCGGTTCTCTACCCTCGTCGGCCAGCTAAATTCGCAGCACGGATTACGTGAACGTCGCAGAATGTCGTTTCATTCGGGACTCCTGGCACGAAATTTCTGCATAGGGGGACGAGACACTTGGCAGCGATGGCTGATTTGCACTTTTCGAAAAAGGACGTTTTTATCACGGTATGAAAATGCAGAAATTGTCACTTTTTGTAAAAAAAAATGTGATTTTTCGAGATCCAATTAAGATTTCTCGCCATCAGCGACTCATTTCATATCGAATGAGGACGTGGAAAAAAACGATAATTATTGCTCTCATTTAAAATGCATTGGATTTTCAGTTTTTTTCGCATTTTGGCAGGTTAATATCAACTTTTCAGCAAAAACTTAAGCATATTCGCAATCGGCACGTAATTTCCGATAAGAAAGAGCCTTTAAAAGATCCAAAAGTTGAAAAAAGATTTTTTCGTCGTTTAAATGAAGCTCGATTTCGAAAAGGGTTGGAAAATCTATTTTCATCTTTTGAAGAAAGTTGAAGAAATCTTTTTTCATTTTCTGAAAACACTCAGATTTGAAGAGAGTTGAAACAATCTTTTCCATCTATTGGAAAAACTCGATTTTGAAGAACGTTGAAAAAATCCTTTGTCAACTTTAAATAAAGTTTGATTTCGAAACAGTTAAGAAAATCGTTTTCTAACATTTTCACAATCTTCAAAAATCAAAGTTTTCAAAATCGTCAAAGTTGGGAAAATTTGCATTTCCATTTACCCGAAAAATAGCAACCTGATAATCCCGAAAATGGCTTATCTAAAAGAGTGGTGATTAGAAAAATTGGAGGGGACTGGACGACCAATTTTGAGCCAATCAAATCGTCCTAGTCGAATCTATAAAAAATGATTCGGAAGTTAAATCGATTTTTCGTAGTTCTGGATCGACAAAACAAAAAATCGTATAAAAATTCGATACAAACTGTATTGAATAAATAATCAGTGTATCGTCCAAAAATGACCAAGAACAAAAAGTGTGGATTTATTTGGGTTTGTTTGGATTGGGTCGAAGAACAAAAAGTTTTATGCATACTCACGAGTAATAATAAACGATTTTCCAAATTTCGTCGTAACGTTACGATCGACGATTCGCCGTATATTTGCTTACCGTGCACAAACGGCGCGAGCGTGGTCGCCCGTTTTGCAATTACACGCGAGTTGCAAATTGATGGTATATATTTATCATTATCACACGGTGAATCGGAATGCATAACGATCATTTTGCCCATGTGCTATTTCTCCTCATCGACGAATTCACGTTTTATTTGCTCGCGTCCTTCCGGATTCGCTGTTATGAATTCTCGTGGTTTTCTCTGTAATGATACCTCGTTTCCTCTCCCACCGTGTAAATACGTCCGTTATTCCCTTTTTAATCATTTGTTTCTCTCTCCCAATTACGAAGTCGTAATATTTCCACGGTTTGGTTGCATCCGCTGATTTCTAAGCAGATTACAAACTTTCAAAATATTTACCAAATAAAAACACAAAAAAGTGCGAAACCGTGATGAAAATTTTTAGGTATTTTGAGATGGACGTTTTTTGATACCGGTTGATTGTCTAGAGCCTCAGATTAAAAGGAAAGTCGCGAAGGCTGTTTAGGGTGCAAGGAACCCAAACAAACAGATTCGAAACAACCGAATTTGAATCAACAGACCCAAAACAAGTAATCGGACCCAAACCAATCAAAACCAAACAAACAGATCCAAAATAATCGAACCCAAACAAATCGATCAGAAATAATCAAACCCAAACAAACAGACCCACAACATTGAAACCCAAACGAACAGATCTGAAATAATGAAACCCAAACAAACCGATCAAAAATAATCAAACCCAAACAAACAGACCCAAAACAATAAAACCCAAACGAACAGATCTGAAATAATGAAACCCAAACAAACAATTAGACCTGAAACAATTAAATCCAAACAAACAGACCTAAAACAATGAAACCCAAACAAACAGACCTAAAACAATGAAACCCAAACAAACGGATAAAAAACAATCAAACTCAAACAGATTCCTTTTTCCTGCATCATTTCGTATCGTATCAGATGTCCTCCCATCACAAACGTGTATCTCTCGAACGTGATACTTTTGCAGAAAGGTAAAAGCTGTCAGCGAGGCAGACGAAACCACAACTCTGCGAAATAATGTCATGCGTTTACGTGTAAAAAAAACAAAAAACAACGATCTTCGATGCTACTGCTAATAAAATCGTGTGCTATGAGCTAATTGTCCGATCAACGAACGTGTGAGGGTCAGTATCATGTACGACGATAGGAGCTGTGATAAACTCGATAGTAAATTTTGGAAGGAAAATTTTGAACGGGTCTCGTTTGGAATCAAATGGAGGAATTCAAAGAAGGAGAATTCAAAACGAGGAATCGTCGGGTACAAGATTATACGAAAAAGAGACACATCCCTGAATTTCCAAACCTTTATGCAAAACCGTAGGTTTCTTTATCGTTTCATTGGGCAAGCCTAAACGGAAATAAATTGAACAAGACCAAATCAAAATCATTTGAGCAAAGGACAAACCAAAATATTCGTTATACTCCAGGAACGCAGTGGATGTGAATAATGACGACGTCTATCTTTCTTGGCCTTAGCCTGAAAACCAAAGGGACGTAAAGGTACAGGGAAATCAACAAGGGCAGATGCTTTAGTTTTGACTTTTTCCCAGCTATCGTTCGTACGCTCCCCTGTATCGATACCACTCTCGTGTTATGATATTGTTCAAACGGAAATACGATAGACAGGATAAACCACACACGACTCGTTGAAACTCTGATTCCAGATGAAAGACGCAGATGCAACGGGAAAAACAAGTGTTCTCTTTCACACGTTTCACTGCCCCTCGTCGCAATATTTACCATTTTGTTTTTTACGATGAAAAAGTGTGAAAAAAGTATTTTTTTATCGCAATGTAAAACCTAAAAAATCGAACACCAGTGGCAATTAAAATCGGTGTCAATTAAGATCAAATAATAGCAATTTATGCAATAATAAATTTAATTTATTTTTTGCCAGATCGATTTTCTTTTTTTTTCCACCACCCTTCGATCCCTTCATCCTCTTTTTGTAGCAGGCGTCTCGAGCCGTGTCGTTGGCGAGAGTACATTTCTTTGGCGTGAAACAGGATAGACATTTTTCTCCCCTCGAGCGCTGGCGTGAAATCGATTATGAAAATAGAACGAGGGAGCATTTGGAGTAGGGGGTAGGGAGTGCGGAGGGCTGGGGGTAAAGTCGCATAAGGGATGAGGGCTTGATCGCTGAATTCGATATGTATAAGTATACGTTCGATCCTTTCTGGATCCTGCTGGATATCCTCTTCGATTTTCCCATTCCAAACGTCACGTCCGTATTTCCGTTTCGAAGAGTAGACATTTTTTCATTTACGCTTTCGGTGCCGTAGGATCGTCTTATGTACTAACCAAATATCACATTTTTCATTGCATTTTCAGTCCATTTTTAAAATTCGTTCTTACGACTTCTCTACTAGCCTGATGTCCTTCAACGTGCGCCCTTGTGGGTTCCAATGTTTCACCGATTTCCAATACAAAGCCGTGATGGAAATGATCAAAAACAACAAGTTCGGCTAATGTCATAACTTAGGATTGGAAAGACTCGAGTAGCCATATTGAAAGCACTCATTTTGGCATCTTGATAGTTTGATTCCATCATATGTATTAGGAAATCCGTGGGGGTCTAGAAACCGTAGGGAAGTTACCTGACCTATGTAAGGCCCACCTTATTTGTTTTTAAGTACAACAGAAAAACTATAAATGTTGAAATAAAACGAAAATGTTTATTTCAACATTCATTCAATAATCAACGTATTAATAATAATTTTAGTTCAGAAAACGATGATCACTATTAACTATAAGCTTTTTTGAAAAAAGCGTCTTCTGGGCCTTATCTAGACCACTGTTTCTAATAAGGCCATATCCGTTGTAACTTCGTAAAAAAAAAATAACAAAAATATATAATCTTCAATTTTAAACTTAAATTTTGATAATAACATCTATAGTGTTGATAAACCACTACATATAATTAGAATAAAGATTCACTAAGTAATATCGAAAACATTTTTTCTTTTCGAAAGTTTTTATACGCCGAAATTGGAGAAACGCCTACGTGCGATCGCACGCGCTGCCTTTTATCGACAGCAAATTTGTTTGGGTTCGCCACAGTGCGATGGTTGCTATGGCAATTGCGGCAATTCAAAGTTAGAAACTCGACGATGATAGCTCAATCCTATTGACTTTGTAGTTTTGGATATTTAAAAGGTGGGCTTTATTAGGCACTGTGCCTTACATGGGTCAGGTACCTTAATTGTTGGAAATATCGAGAAAATCTCAAAAGTGGCGAAGCAGTAACCGCACCAAGTATTGGCATTGCTCAATGGTGCTTAACTCCAGTCCACCGTCGCAGGCAAGCCCCAATCGTTAAACGAGCCGGTTCACACGATTTTAACTATTGTTTAGGTTTTCCATTGGAGAACTCGTTGATAGTCGCGTGGTCTCTAATTTATTGCTTTATTAATACAACGACGCAGCCTTTGTCCGGGTCTCCGGCGTAGCGAATTCCGGGATTAGATTTTGAGTGGAAGCGTCACAGCCTGGTGGATTCGCTTGTTCAACCGTGTGTCACCCGCAAACAATGGAAAACACACAGGCAGACTCAGGTATCGATATATGGGTGAACATACACGAGCGCATTTAGGTGGCATCCCCTTTGCGGTGGACAGTTCTGATTGACGAATAATTGGCCGCGATGCCGCATATAATCATGATCGTTTGACGCAGCGAACGAAAATCAGAGTCGCCTCGACGAGAGATCGACTCTCCATAAGCTCGGACATTACGAGTGGACGTCACGTACCTAGACCTGACGATAAGTCCTTGTCGTTGGTGCTTCACCGGACAATTATGAAATTTCAATACTCGTTTATAACCGTCGAACGATATCGAGCTCTATGACGGAACTGGCACTTCACTGTCACTTAACTGGGCACTGACATCGAGCTGGAAGTAGCTGTTCCAACCTAGCTGTTCTGATCCACATAGTCAACGTAGCGTAGGTTCTAATTGTCAATGATCTTGTACCCGCTTGTTTGGGTTTATATGCCCTCAGTCCTACATAGAAATGCATAGTCGCTCAGTGTACTTTTGAAGATGACGGAACATCAGCATATGGGACATCAGTGATGGAACATCAAATAGATGTTACTCGACGAAAGGATATTAACCGTCCGGTCAATGACCAAGTACCCGTGTATCCATTTCAGCTTTGCAGATAGAATTCATTAACTTAAAAAAAAACTGTATAACCGTCCGGATCCCCGAAATTTAAGTAGTTTGAAACCCAATTTTCGTCAAATTTTTTGATATTCAATTATTTAATAATAGTTATTAAAAAATTTGACAAAAATTGGATTTTAAACTACTTAAATTCCGGGGATCCTGACGGTCATACAGTTTTTTTTTAAAGTTAATAAATTCTGCAAAGGTGAAATGGATACCCGGGTACCTGGTCAATTGACCGGACGGTTAATCAAACCAATGGTATTTCCATTGTTTTTATTAAGATCCTTCAAATCAAATCTTAATCAAACCAATGGTATTTCCATTGTTTTTATTAAGATCCTTTAAATCAAATCTTAATCAAACCAATGGTATTTCGATTGTTTTTATTAAGATCCTTCAAATCAAATCTTAATCAAACCAATGGTATTTCCATTGTTTTGATTAAGATCCTTCCGTCAGCGATCGAAACGGCACTACGATATTATTCCAAAGAGAACAATATTGGTTGAGATTGCAGCAGCCAGAGGAGAAAGGGAGCTCGAGAAATCGTAAAAGGGACGTATTTTCTCGCGTCGTGTTTGATTACGATACCCTCAAGTCTCTCTCTCTCTCTCTTTCTCTTCAGCTTCGTTCACACCCCAACTTTCATATTGGCGCTTTCGCCACTGTAAACGCTGTAACGCAATACTTGGCGTGGTATTGCTTTGCTTATCCTCTGCACTACAAGTGGCACGTAGAGCTGTGTCTCCATATGCTTCGCTTCCCCCGCTCCCTTTCCTCCTTCTCGCAATTTGACCGCTCGGTCTGTTTGCGCTATGCGTCACAGGACCGAGGTTATTTCGTCCGAGGTTCACACGTTCCCCAAAGGCGAAGTGTATTTTGACCTCTGGCATATGTATATCCCTCGCCCGGGGTCATTTACGACCCCTATGTATGATTTTGGATCCCCTATGGTTGACCTTGAGCGAAGACCACGATCGAAGTGACTGGAGGCAAGTCTTTTTCGCAGCGCAACTTTGGCGATCGGCTAACTTATGAATCAGTCTAGATTTCCTCTCTTTTAGAGACAATCCTCCAGCGGTTTTGTCCTCTTGGATGATTTGGATGTCCCCGTGGAGTCACGTGGGACTGTGCTATTTGAGATCCAATTGTTGGATCGCTCGAGGGCACGGTAGCCCAGGCCTCCGCAAATGGCATTGAACGCCCCGGTACTATTGCTCATCAATCGTTTCCGATTCAAGAAATTCCCTTCTACGGTTATGAGGATCCTTTTGATTACTGTATTACACTGTAGCAGCAATTAAATGGTAGAACTTGGAATTTCATCCTACCTATCCATATTATCAGAAAAATGGCACTCCAGAATAGTCTGCTTCACTCGAAGATGTCTCTTTCTTGACGATCGAAAGTACTGAGGTAACCTGGTCTAGGAGTACGCATCCGATAAGAGTACGCATCACCAAAAGCTGTGAATTTTTTGACGATGCACGGCTAACTTCAGTATTTTGATATAACCTGCAATTAGAGATGCTGGGCGAAAAAAAAATCAAATCCGGCAGAAAACGCAGAAATTACGTAAGTTTAAAGACTTTTGCTGAA